>JAIWNE010000109.1:0-114886 GCA_025331445.1 Blakeslea trispora | reverse complement strand
CCGCACATGCTTACGTAGCCCAACCGCGCGTATAATTTTTTTTTGGTGCGTACACACTTGTCTTTCCCTTTTTTTTTAAGGAAACACGAATTTAACAAATACATCTATATCAATATGGTGATGGAAGCCTCTATGATTGTGTAAATAACCATACCTTATTTTCTTTTGCTTTATTTAACCACTTAAATTTTTTCTTAATGACAGTGTCGACAATTCCGAATGGATGCGTAATGGCGACTATTCCCCAACTCGTCTTGTTGCTCAAAACGAAGCAGTGAACCTCATCTTTTCTTCCAAGACACAATCTAATCCTGAAAACACAGTGGGTCTAATGACAGCAGCTGGCAAAGGACCTGAAGTGTTGGTGACTTTGACAACAGACGTAGGCAAGATCCTCAGTGCCCTACATGGTGTTAAAGCAGGAGGTAAACCTCACTTTTTGACCAGTGTCCAAATTGCACAAGTAAGTTAGCCTCAAACAGAAACCAACAAACACAACTGACTCGTTCTATAAGCTTGCTTTGAAGCATAGACAGAACAGAAACCAACGTCAAAGGATTATTGTGTTTGTTGCTAGTCCTATTGAGACAGACGAAAAGACGTTGGTCAAATTAGCAAAGAAGCTCAAGAAGAACAATGTAGCAGTCGATATCATCAACTTTGGTCAAGAGGCCGAGAACACCTCTCTGCTGGAAGCCTTTATTAACAATGTGAATAATAGCGATAACAGTCACCTTGTCACTATCCCACCTGGACCTCATCTTTTAAGTGACATGTTGATTTCTACACCTATTGTTGCTGGTGAAGATGGTGCTGCCGGCCAATTCGGTGGTAGTGGTGGTGGTGGAGGAGACTTTGAATTCGGTATTGATCCCAGTCTCGACCCTGAACTTGCCTTGGCACTTCGTATTTCACTCGAAGAAGAAAAGGCACGTCAAGAAGCAGAGGCAGCAAAGAATGCAGGTACAAAAGAAGGCGAATCATCCTCTGGTGCCGCCGGTGCTCAATCTAGCTCCATGGCAGTCGATCGTCATGAAGATGAAGAAGATGACTCTGAGCTTCAAGCAGCCTTAGCCATGTCTATGAACGATGCAAATCATGACGAAGATGAGCAAATGGAAGATTTAAATGAAGATGATGCACTTCAAAGAGCCTTAGCAATGTCTATGAAGGATAACCAACAAGAAGACGAAGAAATGACCTCAGATGTATTGTCATCCTTACCAGGTGTTGATAAGGATGATGAGCGTGTTCAAAAAGCATTGGAAGACATGAAGAAGAATAAGAAAGAAGATCAATAAATAATGTGTACAGACTTTGCTTTTTTATGTGTATGTGCGTTTTGACTCAAATATTGTAGAGCCAATCAAGTGGAAAGTAGATAGATAATTGCTTTATCTTCTTTCAGTCCAATCTACCCTCCTTCTCCTTTGCTTTTATGAAACGTACTAGCATCGGCCGGTAGTATTTAACTTATTTTGAGGATTGTTCAACGCCTGTAAAACAAAAGAGTTGTTGTAAAATAAGATCATTATCTAGGACACTCATTGATCTATTGGCATTGCTATCTTGTAAGAAAATAATATAGGAAGGTTAACACAATAAGGATTTCATCTTAATTCCCAAAACGAATATAAAGTACCTTTCATCGTTCTAACGAAAAAAAAAAAGAAAATAGCGATAGAATGAAGTTATTGTGCTCTACCTTCTCATTGTTATGATCACCCATATTCTTTTTTCTTTCTTTGCAATGAGAATATCATTTGAGTTTTACAAATAAAGAAAGTGTGGCTCGGAGAATCCTTTTTGCTTCAAGCGTAGTTTAAACATGTTCTATGTGCAATCTATTTCCGGAAATAGTGTATGCTATTCGACTTGACCTCGTTTGGCTTCCTTTTTTTTTTTTAAATATATTCATATTGTTAAAGCGTGATGAGTAATGCACTTATGAGTCCCGCTCCCGTTGAGGACCAAGCTAAGCTTCTTGATGAAGTATTGAACGTGGTCAAAGTGCAAGCTCATCTAATGAAGAAATGTCTTGTAAAGTGATTATTCTCGAGCAAAGAAAAAGGATAAATAAACTCATGCTTTGTTGTAGGAAAATAACAAGTTGATGGACGGTCTTAAGCATTGTTCTAACATGCTCGCCGAGTTGCGTACATCTGCTTTAACTCCCAAGAACTATTACGAGCTATGTAAGTTGATAGACAAAAGATAGAAAATTCAAACCCCTAATATACTCGAAAGATATGTCTATTTTTGATGCAATGCGACACTTGACTGTCTTCTTGACCGAGGCACACACATCCAACCGCCACCATTTGGCAGACTTGTATGAACTTGTTCAATATGCAGGCAACATTGTACCTCGTCTCTACTTGATGATTACTGTAGGCTCTGCCTATATGAGCATGCCTGATGCACCTGTACGTGAGATTATGCGAGATATGATGGAAATGGCCCGAGGTGTTCAACATCCTGTCCGTGGTCTGTTCCTTCGATATTATCTCAGTAGTATGACACGCGATTACTTGCCTGTGGGTGAAGGTACAGGGTAAGTCATTTTATTTTTTGGATGGGTGTGCATAAGTATTTACACAAATGTCGATGATAGTCCTGAGGGCAATGTGTTTGAATCTATTCAGTTCATTTTGACCAATTTCACTGAAATGAACAAACTCTGGGTTCGCCTTCAACATCAAGGTCACTCCCGGGACCGTGAGAAACGTGAAGCTGAACGCAAAGAATTACGTATCTTGGTAGGCACCAACTTGGTACGTCTCAGTCAGTTGGATGAGATCGATTTGAAAGTCTATCAGCGTGATATTCTGCCTGGTATTCTTGACCAGGTTGTCAGTTGTCGTGATGTCATTGCCCAAGAATATTTGATGGAAGTGATTACCCAAGTCTTTCCTGATGAATTCCATCTGCGTACCCTTCAACCTTTCCTTTCAGCCACTGCTCAATTACATCCCAAGGTGAATGTGAAGCAAATTATCATTGCTTTGATTGATCGCTTAGCTGCCTTTGCTACTCGTGAAGCCGAAGGCGAAGAGCCTAATGAGGCCAAGAAGCAAAGAGAAGCTAACTTGCGTCGTATTGCCAACCAACGTAAGCGAAAGCTTCAAGATCTTCCTGAAGAAGAGGAAGAAGAAGAGAAAAAGGAAGAAGAAGAGGTTAAGGAACAAGCAGAAGAGGAAAAAGCAGAAGAGGAACAAGAGGAAGAACAGGAAAAGAGTGAGGAGAAGGAAGAGTCAAGCGAAGAGAAGGAGCCTGAGGAGCTTGGTCCTATTGAGCCTCAAGAAGAAAAAGAAGAGAATGAAGAAGAACAAGAAGAAGAGGATTTACAGACAGATGATGCTGCTCAGGAAGAATCTGAAAACATTAAGAAGGTTCGCGGTATTCCTCAAGATGTTGAATTGTTTGTTGTCTTTTGGGGACAAATTGTGGAGCTTGTCAAGGCACGTCCTGATCTTGCTATTCAAGACTTGACCGCCCTTTTGGTCTCTCTGATCAACCTCTCATTATCTTGTTACCCCGAAAAACTGGATTATGTAGATCAAATATTTGCTTATGCCAAAGATAAGGTGCTCGAGTTTGCAGAGTCTCCTGATCTTCATGCCAAGACAACTGAAGCCAACTTGGCCTCTTTACTGTTGGCTCCTATCCAGCATTACAGCTCTGTATTATACTTGCTGGCCTTAGCCAACTATCAACCACTCCTGGCATTACAGCCTTACAGTACGCGTCAATTGGTTGCTCATGCAGTTATCAGCAGTGTTCTAAAGAACAACACAATCATCAGTATTCCTGAAGATGTGCATGGCATCCTAGATCTCTGTGATGTCATGTTGCGTGATCAAAAAGATTCTCCTGTGCCTTCTTCTGCTGCTGCTACTCATACCAATGCTTATGGTGGTGGCCGTCAACGAGCCGGCTCATTGAGTTATGAGCAAGAAGAGTTTGCTGAGAGGCAAGGCCTTCTTGCCAGAATGGTCCATCTATTTAGATCTGAGAGCGAAGATATTCAATTTTTGGTAAGTCTGAATAATGATTAATATATCTTATGGTATTCATTCCCACCCCTTCATCTACTCTAGTTGTTATCTGCTGCCAGAAAGCAGTTTGGCGATGGTGGCGATCGTATTCGCTACACTTTCCCTTCATTGATTGTTTCTGCTGTCAAGTTAGCCAGACGCTACCGATTCATTGAAGAACAAGATGAGATTTGGGAAAAGAAGACATCAACCCTGTTCCGTTTCATTCATCAAGTCATTTCTATGCTATACAACAAATGTGAAGCATCAGATGGCTGTCTCCATCTCTTTCTCTTGGCTGGTCAAAGTGCTGATGAGTGCGGCTTTGAAGAGATTGCCTACGAGTTCTTTGTAGAGGCCTTTACGATTTATGAAGAATCTATTTCTGAGTCGCGCGCTCAGTTCCAAGCTATCACATGTATTATTGGCGCTCTTCAACAGACTCGCGTCTTTTCGCCTGATAATTATGATACCTTGATCACTAAAGCTGCACTTCACAGTAGCAAATTGCTCAAGAAGCCTGATCAATGTCGTGGTGTTTATCTTTCCTCTCATCTTTGGTGGGCTATTGATCGCGCAGAAGAAGAAACAGGAGAGAAGGTTCTGTTTAGAGACGGCAAGCGTGCTCTTGAATGTCTACAGAAGGCTCTCAAGATTGCTGATAGCTGTATGGACCCTGTAACCAATGTGGAATTGTTTGTCGAAATCTTGAATCGATACATTTATTACTTTGAAAAGGGCAATGATGCTGTAAGTTGTGTGTGTATATATATTACAAAAAATTCATCTAACTTGTACTTTAGGTCACTGTCAAGTATTTGAATGGCTTGATTGATCTTATCAATACCAACTTGGGTAATATGGATAACCCTGACCAACATCCGCTTACTGCTACTTCCTCTGCTCTTATTCAACATGAGGGACCTATCTCAGACTATGTACGTCGTCATTTCCGTGCTACTTTGGCACATTTGCAAGTCAGAAAAGAGCAATCTGCTCAAACTGAAACAGAGGGTCCCAAGTACGACGAATTAGACCTTGGTGATATTTAGTTTTTATTTATTTGTTCGAATGGAATAAAAGTTAGACTGACACAAAAGTCTTTTTTGAACTCTTTACATATTTTGTCATGATGCGCTAAATCAATATGCTCCTTTTTTAGATAGACAACATAGTTTGACATGACATGAATGAAGGTGGCATTTAGCCAAAATGCAAATAGGACAGTGCCTTTGGTCTGAAAAGCCAAATAGAATTGAGCAGGAGTCATCTATGTTAAAGTAATTGCCTTTTTTTTTTTTTTACTTACATTGGTAAATACCATTTGAAAATCATGCTGAAAAGGTGGACACGTAGTATGAAAAAGGATCATGTCCTGCGTTCGATCCAGCTTGGCCTAAATAAATCCATTGGTTCTCCAAGAAAGAAAAGAGAGAGAGAGGGGGGAGAGAGTATCTGTTCTGTCATACCTCTGTTGATTTTTCCTTATAAATGTTTGTACCTATCACATCAAGAGCTTGGATCACAAAATCTTCATTTTTCTTGAGGCTTTCTGGAAGATCATGAATCATTACTTGCGTAAGCTGAATTCGAGCATCCTTATGTGTTGTGTAAAGTGCATGATTCTTCAACATAAAGTCATAGTATTCTACATATCGGATTTGGCTTGGAATAGTAACACCCTACATTGTTTTTTGTTGTTGTTGTAGCACATATGACGCATCAAACATGCAAGTACTTACTTTCATGTTGTGTGTCCGTTTCTTGCCATAGAGTGCCATAGCTTCTGCTGCATTTTCAGCTATTCCTGTATGCAACAGCAATGCAGCAATGACCGTGCCCGTTCTGCCTTTCCCAGCCTTGCAATGAATGGCAACAACATGACGTGGGTTTGCATTGAGCCAAAGTGTAGCATCTGCACAAAAGTCAATCAAAACAGGAAAGGGAGGCGCTTGATGATCTAGAAAAGGATAGCTAGCAGCTTTACTTTTTTTTTTAATTTAAATGAGAGAGATACTATGGTTTTATGTTTCTATTGATTTACCGTGTTCAAATTTTGACAAATCGTATTGCCTTTCCATGCGTCTAAGGAAAGTTGCATTGAGTAATAGCTTGCTTTGAAAGATAAAGGTGATTGTATTTACAGATTATATACTTTGTATTGTCCAGAGTGTCGAGTGTCTAGAAACCTAAAGAAGAAAATATTCTCCGTAAGTGTCGAACACCTTTGACTCGATCGAGTGTCAAGAAGTACTTTTTCACTTGTCTAAACGAGTTTCGGTATAGACCTTCAAATCCAACAGAAGGATAGGCCATAGCAATGATTCTATCTGTAATATCTGATAAAAAGCGATTGAGAATCGCATTCTTCCTTTTTCAGGTTAAACCTACAACTCAAATCTAAATTAACTTGATCATCAATATATCGTTTTCGGTTTTCTGAAACAAGTGCGCGTATCGAATTCATGCTGCTCTGTAAAGAATAGAAAAAAATTCACAAACAAGTAGGATTATAAATTTAAAATGAAACTAAACAAAAGGGTAAATTGGGAGGAAAAAGACAAGTCAAAACTGATCTCTTTTTTTTTAAAAAAAAAAAATTAAGCTTCATTTCATTTCTGAAGAGAAAAGGTGTAAATAGTTTTGTATTATTGCTTACGTAAGTGAAAAAATAAATTCATATGATAAAATTACATTGACAAAAGAAAGTGATGGGGTATGATAAATGGAAGAGAGATGTATGCTGAATTTTGTGTTCGTTTTCTTAATTTAGTTACTTGGAGGCGGTTGAAATCGTTGGCAGATTAGCATCATTTTCAGACACCTTCCACATCCACCAAGGACCTCCATATTCTTCATCGCCCCATCGCCCAAAGAGACCCATAGGTAAACAGAATCGACCTGAGTATTCCCATTGCTCTCCAGAATCAACATAAGTTTTCTCCCAAGTGATTTGACCCTCTTCAGTATCGTCTACAAGACCTGTCACTGTAAAACGACCCAGATTATCAATACCAGTGCCCTCAAAACGAGTCAAAGGACATGCCTTTAAATGCTTGTGAGGAAATTGATCTTTTCGTTGAGAAGAGAGGCAAGAGGTAGATGAAAATGCAGGTGATGACTGAATAGAGCTAGCGATACTGTTGTTCATTTTACGCTTCTTTCGAGGCTCCATTTCCTCTAATCCTGCATCATCTTCATCGTTTACCCAGCGAGAAAACCAAGCAGATTGGTGAATAGGTTCACCAGAGGCATCTTCCAGAGGAACAATCTTGATGCTAATACGCATTGGACCATCAAACCAGTCTTCAGTAGGTTGAGGATGAGAAGGGGCATCTTCACTCTCTTCAGAATCCTGAAAAGTGTAATAACCAATCCAGTCACCTTCAATCAAGTGTGCCTCGCTGACATAATGACTAGCAGAGGCAAACCCTGAATGAGCGTAAATGTTTTGTAAGGCAGTTGTCGATGGTGTATCCATTGAGCGCTTTTGTCTTTCTACAGATCGAGAATCTTGTAAAGTAGACAAAAACAGGTTTCGCTCATAGCGTCGTAGAAATTCAACGTCAAACATTTCAGAGTGTAAAGAAAAGAGTGGAATTGGAATACAGCCAGGAATTGCCTGATAAATGTTGGGATGATTAGCGAAGATAGTAGTGAAGAAAAGATGGAATGCAGAGGAGAGTGGGTCTTGTGCAGGATAAAATGAGGTATGTATAGGTTGTAGTTGTTGTTGATTAGTTGGTGGAACCCAGGTATGGAAATATCGCAATGGCGTATGTTGTGTAATAAGTGTGTCTGCTTCAAAATTGTAGGCGAAATGACTAAGTTCGGTTGAAACCATAACATCTTTTGAACAGAAGAATCGAGTAATTGAAAAATCTGTGTATATACCAAAAAAGTTAGATTTGATTGGCAGATTTGGTCTGAATATACTTGCCATAATTTACAAGTAAAGATAAAATAGGTAATATTATAGGATAAACTTCTCGATCGCGATGGATACCTAATCGAAACAAGGTACCGGCGGCTACTTCCACTTGGTAGTCTAATAGATGAGGAATGTTTTGGCAATCTTTTTTTTTTTTGGAAGATAAGAATAAGTTATTGATGAACCAATGTATATAGTCTGGTAAAATAAAGAAAAAAAGAGGATTTTACCATGTTCAGTAAGCATTTCCCAAATGACTTCCCAGTCAATTTGGTCCAATAGTTCGATCTTTTCAGGTTGAAGAGCAAATGAATGGCATTGATAGAGCGCTTTACATCTTTTTTGTAATGCTATATGCCAATTGAGGCCATGATTTAATTGTCGACGGTAAATGGCAGCTGTGTCGAAGCGATGTTGAAAGGCATGTGGCCATAGAGTATGTTTCCAGGGATCTTTATGTACAAGGTGATATAAATATTTACAGCATTGGGAAAGTTCTAATAGTGACGTTGGAAACAATTGGTGACGGCTGGTTGATTCCAAGGCAACACAGGTGATGATTTCTAATAAAAGTTCTTTTGGTAAAGATAGTAACATGCTAGTCGATTCAGACTGCCAAATAAGATGACTTGTCATTTGTTATTTATTATAGGTAGTAAATTTCATATAGGTGTAAGGAAAGATTTAAAGAAGAAGATTAAAACAAAAGAAAAAGAGAGGAGAGAGAGAGAGAGAGAAAAAGAGGGAAAAATAAAGGCAAGAAGGGAAAAGGGGGTCTAATAAGAAAAAAAAAAAACCAAGTATGATTAGGGTCTAGATTACCTCCGACTAAAAAAGGTAAGACCTGAATTACTGGATTCATTTTCTTAAATGCATTAAGACCATCTTTAATCTCTTTTTTTTTGCTCGAGTATATGTTGCAAATGTGATGCGTATACGATTTATCTTTGTTTTCTGGCTTGTTACCAAGCATCCTATTTTAGTGCAATTCGTAGGCTTATTTATTCAAGCTAAAAAAAATCGCCATCAATGCTAAATTTTAAACGTGCTTCTTATTTTTTTTTTTTGTTCCAATCAAATCGGTAGCAACGAACTTTTTTATTTTTCCTTCAAAAATTACTAAAATTGGGATGCGTCGGATGGGCTCTTTTACGGTAAGTGGAATGATCTTGCTTCTTATTCGCTAGCTTCCTCATAATCCTCCTTTTTTTTTTTCATTATTTTCTCTTTTTAATATCAAGCATTTCCTTCATTTAATTGCTTTTCATCGTATTGAAGAATGGCAATCAGACTAAAAATAACAATCAAAAGGAAAGAATAGACCAGACAGAATCGAACCCCGTTTATTGTATTACCTTGACTTCATCCATTTTTAGGCAAACTAGATGTTACAGTAGCTTCACTTTTATATTTGTTTTTGGCTTCCGACTAAAGTTTTTTTTTTTTTTTCATTTTTTTTGAGAAAGTTCAATGTTTGATAATATTTGCATTATTGGAAAAAAAAAAAAGTTCGTGTAGCATATGGGTTAGTCCTTTTTTTTTTTTTATATTACACAGATGAATGACAACATCTTTTTATAAAAAAAAAGATGAAATAAAACATCTTGAATGAACTAGAAAATGAGACCATATAATCTTTGAAAGAAAAAGTGCGCTATAAATTTAGTCTGTTGTCCCAGTACTAAAGGTGATTAAAACCTTCTATTTTGCTAGAGATATAGACCACCACCAAATTGCAAGATGCTTAAACATAGATTGCGTAAGACATTATTAGTTGTTGTTTATCGTGTTTCAATAGAAGGTCGCTCGGTTCCTTATGCAGAGACACGAACTAAAATATGCGCTTGTTTAGAAACAGGTAAACCTTTGTAAACAATAACATAAAAAAAAAAAGCCAATACTTATTGATCGTTAATAAATGCTAACTTCATACTGATAATGTTGTCGCACTAAATTTTCGTGTTTACCGAGAATGGGTGAGTGGAGCTCTTTCTTGCTTTTGATGTGTAACTTGAAAAGAGAAACTGTGATCTTTAATGATGAAATCTTATCACATTTACAATGATAAAAAGTTATTGGAGAAAAGAATTCTAGCTGCTAAAGAAGAATGAGCAATGATTGCAACAACTGATTCGCATAAACTTGTATCTTGGCTTTATTTGATATTGTTAGTAGAAATTATAAAGTATAGCAAAAGAGAATTTAACTAAATTCAAGTAGCTGCATATGAGCATATCACTAGTATAATCTTAGAGAAGGTCATGAGTTGCCTTTTCTTTTTCTCACTTTGAGAGAGAGAAATACTTTCTATGTTTAGCTTTATTACAGTAGTCGTCCAATTTAACAACGTCCACTCGATCCAAGCTCCAAAACCAATTCTATTTAGGGGTATTTTCTATTTAAGGATGTGATTTTCAGAATTTTTGGCTCCTTTTAAATAAAGCGACTACTGTAGCTGTATTTTCGATAAAGATTGCTAAATAAATTAGTATCCCTGATCGATGTTTTTGTCACTATTGATTGGGCTGGTTTTATAAATCCGTGTACAGAGTAGTTCAGCAATTGAAACGCCAACAAACTGCTTGCCTCCAACTTACTGAGTTTATTTACTCATGTTTCTTATCACGCACTATCTACTTGCTCTAAATGTTAATGTATATTACTGTTAATTCAAATGTATTCTTATTCAGGTATTATATGCGACTTTAGATATTGGATTTGTTTTGAGGGCAGTTTGCCTGTCTTTCATTCAAAAGGTTTCAAATGGCTTTGAGACTTGGCAAATACAATAGTCGTCTTTAAGTGTATGCATCTCATTAAAAAATACACTCTTATGTTTAGGATATTCTTAAATCGAACGACCACTGTAATCATTTTTCTTTCTTTGGATGTTATAAGATTTTAAATAGGTAGACTTTTTATTACTTTTTAGCTTGTGATATCAACACAGTAAGAAAAGAAGTATATCTACTTTCCTAGTTTGTTTTTGTAGATAGACGGAATGGGAAGGAGGAGGAATAGGAGGTATAAAAAGACATTTCTCGTGAATATTATGCAGGTCTTTATGGCTGCTATTTTTTTTTTTTTATTCTGAGTGAGCTTTCATCTGTTGCTGATCTTTTGCCCATTGTGTTAATGATCTTTCAAGAGATGCATATATCATATTAGAATGCACTGAGACAAATTGATAAGTTTCATTAGCCAATACGACCAAATCGTCTGCTATCATCTTCCAACAGCCCATTGTCTTGACCCAACCATATGCTTGGAACATTGTAGCTGCCAATATAGGTGCTTGTCTGTTGAGCCATAACCGCAGAACTTGGTATAGCTGGATGACATAAAAAGATATGAATTTAAAAGATTTCAAACATCCCGCCCAGATTTGATTAGCTAGTTGCTGGGTCAAGTGGCTTTGTAAGACATTGAAGGCACTATACATTTTGGTATAGGCAGGAACAGCAATGTATCTGTATGCCCAATAGAGAGGCCTGTTGAGATAAGGGTATAACTGAGACCAAACAGGATATAAGTAGAGCTTGGACCATTGATCAACACAATCTGCCATCGTTTTGTAGGCTTTGGATAACTTTGGCATAATGTGCTTCACAAATAAGTAATAAGCTGGAACAGCAATTTCGCGATTCAATAGAGTCACCATTGAGATTAGATTCATCATCCAAAAATCCAACTCCATCAAAGCCCAAACAACAGCAGGAGCTAGAAACAGGTACCATCGCATTAGCTTTTCCTGTAATGTGTTTTCTTGCAGCAACAAAATGATCTTGTCAATTGATTTGACGACCCAGTTCAACAAGCGGCCAATGGTAGGTTGTAATACGTAAGTACTGATATATACGCAAAGTTGTTGGGTCTTTTGACCTATATAGCAGCTAGCTTGATAGGCACCTCTGGCTAATCTAGTTGACGCTATATATTGAGCTGCACTGGGCAAAACTGTCGTAACAATCCATTTACATTCTTCTGCAATTGAGATGGTCACTGAAGAAAGTCCCATATACACTATTCGTGATAGATCAAGTAGCCGAGTAACAGTCCAGGCAAGAGGAACCCAACAAGTTTTGTAAGCGAATTCGAGTATATCTAAAGCAAGCTGATGCCAATCATGGCGTTGTACGAATCGATGCCAGGCCTTTTTCAAGTCAACTGCATTGTCTTTTGCTATACAACCAGCATGATAAACAGTAATAAAAAAAACCTCCAGACCATATACTATGGATGGAACAATATGGTCGTGTGTATATAGTTTCATTTGAATATATTTGGGCTTGCCGGACTGTGTCCACCATATTTCTGTTTGATTGTATTTCTGAGGCAAAGTAATTGTGCACAAATCATAAAGCCAATCGTCAACAAGGGGTATTGTTTTCTCGCAAGTCCACAAAAAATAATATAGACTATAGCGCATAATGTCAAAAACAATTCTACTGAAGATGTAAATGACTGTGAATGGTGACACTAAAATGTAATGTGCCAAGGACACTTTTTCAATCGATGGAAGTGATGGTATATTGCTGCTCTCGCTATTGACCTGTTGTGTATGGTCTTTTTGTTGTTTTGATGCTCTCCAGGCTGGATAGTCTCGAAGAAACAGTAGCAACAAAGCACTAAATACAATCCACACCAAGCTTCTTTTGGAGAATAGCAAACTGATTGCAAGCATATTTGATTTAGAAAGAAAAAATAAGAAAGAGCGACAAGAAGCTTGGCAAAAAGATACAGTGTAAAAATTTAACACAGATGAAGTCATTGTGTCACAATTATGCGAGAAGGAAAATTTGACACGTAACTTCATGATCTTTGGAGCGACACACAAAAATTCACAGACATTAAAAAACTAATGTACAACTGAAAAAGAAAACAAAGATCTTTCAAAGTCTCCTCAGCTCAAGACTTTTTCGATACGGGTGAGTAGCCATAGTCATACAAAGATAGGTTGTAGTAATTATCTGTTGACAAATAGCTTGGGAGGTTCTATTGAAACTCCGGGACACCCAAAATCAGGACACTCAAATATCTGCCCCTCCCAAGTTGACCTTGTGACTTTGCAACAGAACGCGCTGAATCGAGTTTTTTTTTTCTTTAATTTTCGCTCTCATTTTTTCCGAACCATTTAAAGTTTCATGCTACCCTAATAGATACTTTGAAGCATAATGAAGCGCTCGTTTGTAGAAGAGACTTCAAATAAAGAAAACGCGAGCACATCCATAAACTGCGGCATGCAAGTAGACTCTGCTAATTGAAATTCAGATACAGTCTTTCAACTGACTTATTCTCATTTAGCTCAATTGCTTCAGACAAGCCAATTTCATGTCTTGCAGCTAACGGGGCTGACTGGAATCAAGTGAGTTTAGTTTGAAAAGTACAAAAGAAAGGCACATGGCTTTATAGGAGTCAAGTTAATTGACGCATAACAAAAAAAAAAGTTGAAATTAGACAACCTGGATTCGGATAGAATAGATGATCGTGTACAGGTAGGCACACATTGTGCATGGAAGAGAATTTGACTCAAACCACTTGTAAACTAGTGTTTGTTATTGATTGCCCGAAGTGCACCTCTGTTCACAGTCCAACAACAAAAGCTTATTATTGAGATACTCATCCCACAGCTAGAAAAAGAGACAGATGATGATGTTAGAGTAAGACAAGACATGCAGTATAACATCATGTCCCTATGTATCTGAACGAGTTTTTGACAGGCTATGTTTATTTTGCTAATTGAAAAATGTTCGCGAGGTCCAAATGCGAATGTTTCTGCTGTATTGACCTGTTTGATGAAACAAGTAATGACGAAGAGCAAAGGTTTAAGCTTGTAACTCAAATTCCTTTAACTTTACCAGGTAGAATCTGAATCAACTAAAGTCAAGTGGCATGTCTATAGCTGCATCTGTCAGATCATCAAAGTAAGCGCTTCATTTCCAAGACTGTTTTTTTTGCATTTTAACGATAGCTTATCATTCATTAGCACCGACATATATCTCAGGAATTAGAAAGTCCTCAATTTTTTGAGTTTCTACTGAGCCAACTGACAAAGGATTTGTCCAATACTCATCATAAAGTAAGGGCTATTAGTATTACGTTACTATGCTTACTGCCTTTTGTGAGTAAACAAGAGATGAGTACAACACAAATGCAAGTGCAAAAGACGATCAGCAATTATGCTAGAGATAGTGATCCTCGGGTTAGGAAGAGTGCACTTGATGCATTGCTTCAAATGCATATTAGAGGTTGTCCCCTTGACTTGACCATTTACAGTCTATCAGTGACGTCTTTACGAGATGATTATGAGGAAGTTCGTATGGCCGGATTGAATCTGATGGGGTAAGGATACTTTTTTTTGGTGCTCTTCATATATAAGTGATGTCAGTGTATTGTCTATTGAAGAGAAGAAGGGGGCATGTATATATATACGCAGGCAGAGTGAGATCAAAGGAAGGGAATTAGGCAAGCATGTTTATGTATGAGAGAAATTAACATGTTTTACTGCTTACAGTGTCCTCAGTTCTCTCTATCCTGAACATCGCATGAAGCTGGCTCATGAAGATGTAGACGAAACAACTCGCTTAATTGATGATGCATTCAACAAAGTGTGTGATCTTGTAAATGATTCTGCTATCACAATACGAACAAAAGCTTGTGTTATGATGGCTTCTTATCAGCACGTTGGCCCAGATATGTTGAATCAAACCTTCAGTAAACAAATCATGTCACATTTGAAGCGTAGAGTACCTAGGTACAAGCAGCAACAAAAGCGCTATGCCAATGGTGCTATACCTGTAGCTGAAGGTGACATTGATGTCGAATCCAATGAGTTTCACCTGTTGGATTCAGGAGCTTGTGGTTCATTTATTCATGGCCTCGAAGATGAGTATCAAGAAGTGCGAAATGCAGCTATAGGTATGTCTTATACTTGTTATTTGCAACAAAGCGAGAATTCAAACCAATTAATAGATTCGATCTGTGAACTTTGTATGTACAATGAGCAGCTCACTAAGAAGGCGATCGAGTTTCTTGTGGGTAAGAGCATACACATCTTTGAGAGCTAGATAGAAAAGACAGGACTCATTTATGAATTGCTGTAGATATGTTTAATGATGATATTGACAAGATAAGACTGAATGCAATTCAAAGCTTAAGAAAGATTGGAACAAAATCTCCTATCGAGTTTGATGAAGAACAACTTGACATTGCGGTAGGTGCATTGGAGGATAGCGATCCTGTGGCAAGACACAATACACACGACTTGTTTACGTAAGAAGCATTCTTTTCTTGATTTTCATGATCAAACTGAAAATTGTCAAAAATAGAGTGGTTCGATTAACAGCACGCGTTTCCTTGACAACCTTATTGGATGCTTTGGAAGCTAATACTAATCGATATCCAATGGATATTTTGTCCATCTATCGATGCTTGGCTGATGTTGGAAAGAAACATGAAGATTACGTAGAAATACTTGTACCTGAATTGCTCAAGTTGGACAAGCGATATTTGCCTAAAGAAGCTAATGTCGAAGATGTTATGTGTAAGCATATCTCACTTGTACTCTCTTGTGGTTTCGTTTTTCTTTCTTTTACTAACCATCAATTCATCTTTTGCTTTCCCTCTAAAAAAAACAGATACCGCTTATATGATACTGATTGCAAATGCCTGCGTCTCCAACGTCAAGATCTTGAATCAGTTACCCAAATATGTATTTCGACACTTTGCCTATTTCAAAAGCAAGTATCCTAATTGTATACCTGATTTAAGAGTAAGTTTATACAACTCGATAGTAATTTTTAATGATATGCTACTTACAATCAACTTTTTTTTTCTTGCAACTCAGAAACTTTACAAAACAGCCGGTTTGAAATTAGAAGGCGATGTTGATTGTTTGCCTATGAAATTTAGTGGTAATGATCAAGACCGACAACAGAGACTAATAACGAATCATGACTAACTATATAATAGCTTCAGCAAAAAGACTAGTTGCATCAGATGCAGATAGCTACATGACAGCTACTGTTGAGATGCTTCAGACCATCAAGAATCAAATAGAGCAAAACGAGCTATCAACTGCTCTCTTAACCATCGAGGTAGCAGCTAGAAACTTCAAGTACATTTCTGGCTTGAAACCTTCTTTGTTTGGCAAATCAGAATTAGCCCAACTCTATTTGAAATGTTGTGAGGCTATGATCAAAATAAAGCAAGGTCATTTGTCGACTTATGCATCCACAGCACAGCTTGCTGCTGCTTCTCTTCTACGCCATTCTTATACTATACAACATACCTTCTTTGGACTATCTCCCGATACATTACATTCAATCATGTATTTCCGTATTTTTGCAAACATGGTTTGGATGTTTGGCACTTTGAAACAAATGCCAGTGTAAATACTATACCAAAAAAAAGCATACATGTAAACAAGCTAAACTCTTTCTTCTTACAGATCCAGAAATGCATCTTTTAACATAAAGAATATGCTTCTAGCTTCTCATGAACGAGTCAAGCTAATTCAACAACACTTTGATGATGGCAAAGCAAAGGAAATTGCAATTCTATCAAATCTGAAAGCAAATTTGATATCTGCTAGCGAAAGTCCAACCACGAAAAAAATGGCATTGATTCAAGCTTTCATTCCTGTAGGTCTAAACAGCCATAAAAAAAAATCGATAGAGTTGCTCATTTTTCCATCCAATAGAATTTCTTGCCATTAGACATATGTCTTGATAACCCTGTGAAGCACACAACTGCTGATATTATTCAACCTTTACCCAACTCTGATAAGCCATATAAATTCACTTCTCAATTCCCTGTCAAAATGCATATTGAAGCAGAGATTTGTAATGCCTTTGACACAAATTCACTAGCCGTCGAGGTAAGCCAAACAGCGCTAGATGTGTAATAATACGACAAAACGATTTGGCCAAAAATAAGCTGAACACATAAAAAAAAAATGTAGTTTATCTTGCCTGATCAATCTTCATATATGTTTTGGCCTGCACCTGGCCACTTCAAACAAACTACGCCCTACTGCTATAAGCTTAATACAAACATTGAACTCAAGCTATCGCCATGGACAGGTATGTGTATCAACAAGTCTAAAATAGTAAAAAATAATATTCCTAAACCGAATTCATTAGAACCTGGTGTTGTAATTATTCGTATCGTCCAGTCCTTTGAACCAGATCTACCTGGACTAGATGAATACATAATGAGATATCCCAACTATTCAGCTGTGACGAATTCACTAAACTCTAATTCAACCGTATCTGTATCATCATCTGTCATTAGCGAGCATTTAAAATATCATTTATTTCCAATGTATGCTAAATAAAGAAAAAAGTATAAACGAATTTGCTGTTGTGTGTATTGGTACCAAGCCGTATGGCACTTCAGTCTCAAGAATTATTATACAATCTCTGGCTTGGTTGATCCTTTTGTTTAAATATAAACTTGTGTATATGTGGTTTTTGTTTTCTCTAAGGCTTCTGTTTCCAAAAATAGAGCAGGTTAAACAGACAGAAAAAAGAGATTGTTCAACAGAAATGATTTGATTATAGATGAAAATAGCTTAAGCCTGAAACAGGATGACAAACATCGGCCATTCTCTTCTGCCATACTCAAACAAGTGTACCAATATAGTTAAAATTGACTAATAAGCGTTAAGAAAACAATATGGCGCCAAATTTATCTGCAGATAGTTCATTTTCAAAAAATTTGCGCAATCATACACAGGTTACAAGCCAAAATAGATATAGCACTCAACTGCTATCGGTTAACAACTAAAGGTGCGAGCCCTTAGAACATTTATCATTCTCCTGTTTCAATGCAAATTATAACTTACAATGTCAATCGGAACTACAGTCACTAAATGCTAGTGACAAGGAAATCATTGTCTTTTGGTTGGCGAATAAGACCTAAAAAAGCATGAGCAAAGTTAAAGTGGTCTTCTTTTGCATTCATCAAAGCTTTAGCTATTAGAGGCACGGTTTCCATTTCAACGAACATGCATGTTGCTTTAGATAGCAGAAAAGAAAACGAAACTAGCGAATGTATAAAAAAAAAAACGAGATTCAACTTGAATATAAAAAAAAAAAGTAAGCTGTGTTGCAATCATAGGCAAGTAAAAAAGTGTTTTGCACATCTGTAAAACGTACGTGAATTGATAGCTATTTGGGTCAAGATAGCAATAAAATAGGTCTATTAAAGTTTGCTTGATATCTATAGTAGTACTGAAGAAAAGTAGTAGAAGCTAACTCTAAAGTATTACATTAGTGCCTAGACCATTGATTGTTCCACAAGAAATCAATATGAACTGTTTTCTAAGACGCCTTTTAATTGTTTGGCTATGAATTACAAATGAATGAATGCATGACTGTATGTATGAATGTGTATGTGCAGGTAGTATGGGTAAATAAGGTATATGTGTGTATATATGTGGTCTGCTTAAAAGATGCATATGAATAGAAAATGAATAGGGGTGTATATGTTCATGAAAAAAAATAAAGATAAAGCAGTGCTAGCAGAGAACTTCTAACTTTGGTAATCCGGAATATCTATGAGTTTGCAAAACAAATAATGCAGCAATGACTAAGTAGCCAAAAAACAGTTCAACATCAGGCTTATCGCAAAGAGCAAATATCAAAGGATGATACGATTGTTGATCTATTATGGTTGTATCTAAGGAAGCCAAATCCATTGAAGCGATAACTTTGATTGAGTCAGCGCTATTTAGATTAGGAAATACCGGATTCATATGACCACATCTTCTAGAAACTAACTTCCGCCATGCAGGGTTCTCATACAAATCAAGTAAATCTAAAAGATCCGAGTCTTCTTTGCCACATGACGCAGACGGAAGGCCCCAATTGGATTTGAGATTTGCGCTTGCACCTGCATAAAGTAAGACACGAACAAGATTGTTTAACTTCAATTGACAGGCAAAATGAAGGGCTGTCATTTTATTTCTGTCTTGGATATTCAACAATGCAAGCCTTTCCTCTTCTGGACGATGTAGATAGCTCTTCATTAAAGCCTTGAGTAGCCGTTCATTTCTTAGCAAAACAGCCAAATGAAGCAATGTGTGGCCATTCGTGTTTACTTGTGTATAGTCTACTGATGCATTTGATCTCTCCACTGCTTCCAAGACACAGTCTTGATAAGTGCTTTGTTGGTCGCCTTGTACAATGCGCATGGCAACATGCTTTGCGTCCTGTAGCTTCCCTGTCATCTTCAGGCCAACCACCTGAAGAGCCAGCTCAAGTAGTGCGCTGTCACTTGCGTCATAATATGAAAAAATAGCAACATCTTGACTTTCTAGCACAAGAGGATGTTGTTTAAATGATACAACTACAGGGCCAGTTTGTGTTGCAGGCGGTAATACGCATACCATAGTATCAGCACTACAATGGACTGTTGTAGCAGCATGCTCCCCAAACATACAAGTCAGGCCTCGGTAGAATCCGGAACCTAAGAGAGTCACTTCAATGCCACCATAGGTAGGACCTTGAGACGGAACAAGACGATCTAGTTGAGGTCCAGCATCAATCATCGTATTGAAAAGTGTATTTGTAGATGCGTCAGACGAAGCATAACCAGTCATAGTTCGACGACGACGGTTATAAGGCCATTTTTCCCCTGAGATAGTCGGTTGAACTATAAATGGTTCAGGTAAGATTGGGATCAAATCCTTTGAGGCAGATATAGAATATGCGAAATCAAAGTTGGTGGGTGTACGTGCTTGCATCTCCTCTTCACCACAATCATCTTCTATTGTCACCGAACTTTGTCGGGAGATAGCTGGCGTTTGTGGCAGAGATGAAATACTTTCGTTTCTTGATCGCTTGCGATATCCTTTTTGTTTGGAACCCTTATGATCATCCGTAATCATGATAGGAGGAGACATGCCAGTAGCTACTAGATGACCTTGGTTGTTTTTCATTGTGAAGCAAATCCTGTTTGAAACTATTTTAGCTATATTTTTCTCTATCTCAAAATCGCAAAAAAAAAACTAACCTAAAGCCTAATTTCTCGTCATGATGTCTACAATAACACGTAATGCGAGAAGGTAAAATGGCATCACCCGAAGCAAAATCAACTAAAGGATTGCAATTAAACAACAAGATGCGATCTCTTTCTGCCTCTACTTCTTCTGGGAGCAAAGATGAGTTGGCTTTTGGTTTTCCATCCTTTGTTCGTTCAGCGCGTCTTCTCTAAATTTAGAAAAAAGATGTGGAGAGAGAGAGGGAGATATTGAGTTTCTCTTTTGCTACTATATCAGTTATTTTTGGCTCAAAATACCTCTCGTCCTACACAACTAGCACACATTCGAATTGGGTGATCTGTGTTACTGGCGCATATAACTTTTGCTTCTAGGTTCAATACTTTGGATTCGTCTGATACCATGCTTAACATTGGTCCATCCATTGTTCTTGATAGTTGTTTTTGTTGATTCTTGCGCAATCTGGATCTTGCCAACATATTCTCGCTTAAACGAATATGGGACCAATCAAGCACTTTTTTCTCATCTTTTGTCATTAATTGAATACATAACTTTATCTGAGTTTCTACTCGAGACTTGGCGCCTGTGTTTGGCACGCCGAGAACCCGAATCTCGAGATTGCTGCTTTGTTAAAGAGAAAAACAGACAATCAATGTCAATCTATGTTTAGATAAAAAGAAACTTTTGTAATTACCTATCGTTCCTCATTGACATCGGCTTTTCATATTGACTAAAATAAACAATACAGTAAAATTAGAAACGAGACAAAAGAGGGGAATCTTTTGTTATGACAACTCTTACATGTCGCTATTTAAAAAGTCAGGAAAGAAGTCATTTGTAGATTCCTAAAAGTATATGTTGCAAGATAAGCATTACAATAGCCATATTCCAGGACCGATTCATGCTTACATGTACAACCAGTTCAGATTCTTTGAAATCATCGACATATTGTGATATGGGTGAAGATGAGGCATTATCCGAGAGCGAATCAATTGTTTTGGGAGATGATGCTTCAAAAGCATGAGGTAGAGTTTGCAAGAGAAATAAATCGACATCAGGCTCAAGTAAATCCCTCAAGTCCGTCTCATTGAAAGGCTTGTTGGGGACAAAGTACTGCTTATCTGTTGTTTGATAGTTGAACATGATAAACAAAATAAGCAAGACAGAGAAGAAAGAAGAGAGATGATGAGTCCAAGTCTGTACCTCTGTTGTAATGTTGTATTTATAGCAGAAAATGTGACTGGCTTAAAAAAGAGGGCTTTCATAGTAAATGAGCAGATAAACAAAGATTTGGGTGCTTTTGTGTGTGTGGGAAATTACCATAAATTTGTTGATAGTTTAAAGATAAAGACGCCCTTTTCTTTTTGTCTTTACATCAAACCTTAAAAAATGCCTTGTTTCTGCTGAAGAAAAAAAAAAAGAAATCAAACGCCGATTGGTTGGTCTGATCGCAAGGTGGTACAAAGATATTGACGATAAAAGGGAATGCAAAAAGCTGATGTGCTGCGTAAACACTTTCACATGCAACTGCTATTGGAAACGCATATAAAAGGGCCCTCTTTTTCAATTTGTTTTTTCTCTTTCTTTTTCTTTTTCTACAATTCGTACTCTAGGGAAAAAAACAGAGAAACAGTATGTGAGAATGGGCTGACCTCTTGTCTCTTTTTTTGGTTGCATAAAGGAACAAGTATATTGTATAACACTTTACTGATGTTTCAAGTTAAGCCAGAAGGCTTTGGCCTGGTGCAGAAGTACTTTATGCTTTTACATTGACTTAATAAGTGCTTATCAGTTTTCTTTTTTTCTACTTGTGCCAGAGAGAGTTCTATTGTCTGTCTTATACTCTCGGATGTGGCAAGCAGAAAATAGACTCTTCGGTGTCTTTCTATAGCAATGACACAACCTAGAAACAAACAAAACGTAATACAGCCGAACATTCAGCTCTATCAAAAGAAAACCGAAGCATTGAATCCAAGCTATTTTTGGTTTAGCAAGAATAAATCTAGCAATGGATAAAAAAAAAAGAGTGTTTGCTCAAGTAGTGCAACTGATTGTCAGACTAAACGAACATATCATGTGAAT
The DNA here is from genome assembly GCA_025331445.1 of Blakeslea trispora. NCBI lineage: Eukaryota > Fungi > Mucoromycota > Mucoromycetes > Mucorales > Choanephoraceae > Blakeslea > Blakeslea trispora. Next base: position 92,832 of record JAIWNE010000109.1, on the reverse strand, counting down.
GATTAAAACCATTCATATTTGGAAAATTGCTGCTATATGTGCATAGGTGCCTATCAAATGAACCAAACAGGCTCATGACTTGAAAGAACTGACTTTGTACATGAAACCCTCTAATTTTATATAAAGCATGCTTTGATAAACACATTGCTTTCTACACTTTACTCGGAAATTGTTCGGACGCTCCTTGAGTTTGAGGTCGAAATTGCTCAAAAGCCAAGCATTAAAAAATTTAATAGCTACACTGTGATTTAAAAATTCGAGAAATTTCCTAGGTGTCTGCAACGCAACTAGAATTTCTAGAATTTTTACTGGAAATTTCTTGAATTTTTTTGCAGTAGAAACTTGAATTTCTTGGATTTTGAAAACTAGGATTTTTTGGATTTTTTACTGCTTAAAACTAGGATTTCTTGGATTTTATGAATGATAGTCAATTAATCCTTATTAGTAGTTTCATTTAAGAATATACACTTTAAAAGCTGAAGATTCAAAAGCTATGACATGGTAGCAATCATGATTTTATTTGTAGTAGCAAAATAATGGAAAGTCATGTCATTTTTTTTTTGTCTAATAAGCAAAACAGGTTAATGAATAGCTCATTAAAGACAGTTGTTTGGATTAATTTTTTATGGCTTCTGAAAGTCTCGCCAGACACTTGCTAACAAAAGCAAATACAGCTGTCAGTGATGCAATTTGATATCAAATTGTCAAATGCTTACCTTTGACTTTCTCTTTTGAGGTTGGCTGACTGCAGCTTCATTATTCTCACTTTCATATTTTTCTTCTTCTCAATCACTCTTCTTCTTGTCATCATCGTTGGTATTTCTATCTTTCCTATATTTTTTGAGCTTTACGGTTAATCAAAGTAATATGATTTGTGATAATGCCTCATATATGATGAGTCCACAAAGGGTTTGAAATCTACTCTGATACCCAGTATAATTCAATGACTTGACAAGCCAGTTGTTATAACACTGCTTGTTTCATTTGACATATCATCTAACTTCTCAGTATTTTAGCTGAATATTGTCGTTTGATTTTGGCATTTTTAATAGAATTAAATACTTGGATAAAGACAAAGAGGAAAAGAAAAAAAAAAGCATATGGGGGGTATTCGTTTTATATCCATGCCAAAACTATCATAATGATAGGCTTAAATTTCCAATTGAGAATGACCAAGTGAATCAAAACTAATAAACGATCTGTTATCAATCGTAGCTTGTATTTCACTGATACATCTTTCTTTATTTTTTTCCTTAAAAAAAACATTCAAGCTCAAGCTGAAATGTACTTAGAAAAAAAAAGAGGAAATATTTCTTGAATTGCATGTCGTTCCTAATCCAATCTCAGTTGGTTCTGACTCGACCTCCGATAGGGTACACTCTTCCCGAGCCGCGCTTTATTTTCATATATTATTTAAATAAAAAAATTTCTATCCTATAATCCTTGTATCTTTCTAAGCCGCGCATCGTGGAACATAATGACAGATAACACAAACAATGAAGAAGTACCAAAACTTTATACAGAACGAGAATTACGACAAAAATTCAAGCAGTGGCAATTGGAAGATAATATTTTACAACAACAGAATCAAGAGGAATCCATATTCCCCACAGAAATTAGACAATTATTGGAAGAACTTCGACCAGAACAACTCGAAGAATATGTTAGAAAATACAAGAGAAACATACAAAAATATGAAATCAACAAATGGACTCAAGGAACATCGATTAACTCAGACTTTATACAAAAGTACAAAAAGTTTAATGTGGACACATTTCAAGTATTACAAACAATTTACAAGATCAACGATAACACAAGACTACAAGCAAGAGCCATCACAGACTTATTCCAAAAAATTAACTTCCTATACGAAGCAAGACACAACATACCGACAGATGAAGCAACCAACTTTTTGGAAGACATCATGGAAGAAGCCAAGAAGCTGGCTGTATTTACGTGGCATAGAACAACACTGCAAGACGAAGAAGCAAGAGGCTACTCATACAAAGCGATCAGAATACGCCCTACCACAGGTAACACAGCAGCTGAATTGGGACAAAAGAAGCCAGCTTTCGATGAAAGCTTTATGGAAAAATACAATGAAACAAAGTACCAACAAGCACTGGTACGGGCAGCCACCAGCCACATGTCTCGACCAAGCCACAATTTCCACAACAACAGTTATAGATCCAATACAAGATTTGCAGACCAGCGATACAAACAGAACCATTTTTGGAAAGGGGGCAACAGCAATGCCCCACATTACAACAAATACAAAACCTACAACAAACCATACAAACCAACAGACGAGAGTCCAACAGCCCCACAATAACAACAGAAATAATAATAGAGAAAAAAGAAAAAATATTAGAAAAAACAATACAAAAAGAAAAGACACTAGAAAAAACAACAGAAAAACAAAAAATGACAAAAAATCAAACATTAACACAACTAACAACTTCTTTAGACAATTATGGCGTCCCAGAAGATGGAATCCTTCCTGGAGGGAGACTACAGAAATTCATCAAAAACTGGGAAAAGATGACCAGAAAGAATTGGCCCCTATCAGTCATCCGAGAGGGTTACCAATTACAATTTGCAAAGAAACCGATACCATGGAAATGGACAAAAAAGATTTTATCAAAAGAGGATCAAGCCCATTTGGACCATGCGGTGATGAAATTCGACAAAGCTGGGATTATAGAACGCTCACCAACACAAAACAGAGATTTTTTATCAACGTTTTTTACAATTCAAGAAACAACAAAAAGAAGACCTATTTTGGACTGCCAAAGACTAAACTCATTCCTACAGATAGAACATTTCAAGATGGAAGGCATTCCCGCACTTCGAGAGTTAATAGAAAAAGACGATTATATTTGCAAGATCGATCTCAAAGACGCATATGTGGTAGTCCCAATACACGACGACTCCAAGAGATATCTCACTTTCGAGAACAAGGGGATAGTATATCAATACAAATCGCTAGCCTTTGGCGTAAGCATTGCACCACGAATTTTCTCAAAAATTATGAAGAGTGCTGTAGAGCCTTTAAGGCAAGAAGGTATACGATTAATCTTTTACCTCGACGACATTTGCATCTTAGCGAAGACACAACAAGAAATGAAGAGAATCACTCAGAGGATTATCTCACATCTAACAGACTTAGGATTCTTGATCAACGAGAAAAAGAGCAACCTAACACCTTTAAAGAGCCAACAATTTCTGGGATTCAGCTTCAATTCACAAACAATGCAAATCAAAGTACCGGAAGAAAAGAAAGCAAAGATACTACAGAGAGTGCGCCAAGCATTAAAGCCTACAGACACAAGCTACAGATAGATGGCAGCGTTACTGGGGAAAATGACAGCAGTAATACTGGCGATAGGAGAGACATTATTACATATACGCCACATACAGAGAGACCTTGCCCGATCATTACAGAGACATCAGCAAAACTGGGAAAGCAAATGCATTCTCAGCGAGAAAGGCAAAGAAGAATATGGCGGTTAAAGAATATAACAAGACAGAATGGCTTGCCTATCCGGAAGTTTGCCATAAACCCAGCATTGCAAATATACATGGATGCATCAGATACAGGATGGGGTGTTCACTCCAAAGTAATCTCAACAAACGGATACTGGAAACAGATAGAAAAAGACGAATCTATAAACGTAAGAGAGTTGAAGACGATTCTATTTGCATTACAACTACATGGAAAAAAATGTGCAGGCATGTCAATCCGGATATACTCGGACAGTATAACAGCATTGAAATACTCAACCAAGGAAGGAGGAACGAGTTCGCCGATCATTTAAGACTAAGCTGTGGAAATACAGGAAGAGATAAACAAGCACAACCTGATGGTCACATACCAACACATCCCAGGAGTACTGAACATAGAGGCAGACACACTCAGCCGGAAGAAAAAACCACTGTACGAATCAACAACCCCCCAACAATTCTTCAACAAAATACGACGATATTGGGGACCCCTGAGAGTAGACGCCTTTGCTGCTCAACACAACAACAAACTACCAACGTATTGGAGCCTAAAGCCGGACCCCAAAGCAGCGGCACTGGATGCATTCCAACAAGAATGGCCAAAGAAGGGATTATTTCTACACCCACCGTGGAAGTTGATTCCTCAAGTGATAAGGAAAATACACGAACACAAGATCGAGGAGGCGATTCTGGTAACACCTTGGTGGCCCAGCCAGTACTGGTTTCCGATGATACTCAAACAACGACATTTAGCCAAACCAATTCTGAGGGACATATCCCATCACTGGAAATTGGCCGCTTGGAGACTATCAACAACAAGCGGAAGAAGGATGGCTTGAATGAAGTAACACAAGCGTATTTGAATGAAAGTATTCGACCGTCGACCAAAAGAGCATACGAACAAGGTTGGACAAAGTGGTGCAGATGGTGCAAGTCCAACAATCCAGCAATAGACCCTTGTGAATACAATCCGATAAACGTAGTCAACTACCTTGTCAGCCAAAGCAAATATTCACCTCAACACTTAAACACGCTAAGGTCATCTATAGCCTCAGTGTTCAACAAGATACACACAACACTACCACCAATAGCCGAAGAGCCTTTGATACGTGAATTTTTTGCAGCCAAGAGGAATACACACGTACGTATCCCAAAACCAGAGAAACACTCAACATGGGACATTACAGTGTTAAGAGAATACATCAAAACCAAATACACCAAGTCAGATGGACTGATCCTTGAAGACTTGCAACAGAAAACTGTCCTATTGATTTGTATGGCGACCATGTGGCGACCCCGCTCGGATATCGGTAGACTACAACTGAGAGACGTCCTGTTTACGCAAGGAAACAATGAGGTTCAAAGTGTCGACCTACACGTACGACATCCGAAAGAAGCAAATGTGAAATCAATCACATTGGGCAAACTGAATGATCCAGACATGTGTCCTGTTCAAACACTATGGTTATTTATAGAAAAAACCAAGACCTTGAGAAGCTCATTACCATGTGACCAAACACTGTTTTTATCATACATAAATACATCAGAAAAGGAGGTGACATCCATCAAACCTGGTACCATTGCAAGTTGGGTTCAGACGAACATGAAAGAAGCTGGAATAAACACCAAGAAATACACAGCCCATTCAATCAGAGCAGCAACAAGTACGCATGCAGTTCTTCAAGGCAACGACATACAAGAGGTCAAGAAACATGCAAATTGGAGCTTAACCCAAAACACTTTTGAGAAATACTATTTTAAACCACCGGCTCCAGAACGGACCTCCACGAAAATTATGCAATCAATTATGTCTTCTGAAAACAGTACCCTATCGGAGGTCGAGTCAGAACCAACTGAGATTGGATTAGGAACGACATGCAATCCTATAGTTGGTGAAGACGAGACTGAAGATAGGGTACACACCCGCCCTTGGTATCGAAGACTCTTAGGGTAACAAGACCCAGCCCAAAAGAGGTGTACCCATATCATCAAAAAAAAAAAAAAAAAAAAATGAAAGATCCTACAAGCTCTAGCTTAGAAAGATACAAGGATTATAGGATAGAAATTTTTTTATTTAAATAATATATGAAAATAAAGCGCGGCTCGGGAAGAGTGTACCCTATCTTCAGTCTCGTCTTCACCAACTATAGGATTTTTATAGCTGAGATCTAGAATTTTTCTCGAAAATTCAAACCACAGTGATGGTCGAGATATTTATAGTAAAAATCCACCATTTTGGAGTTGGAGGTGATGTTGGTGGCGGTGTACGTTGATAGGCTTCTTTTTCTGTTTGCATCATTTCTTGAAGACATAGATGATGCATTTCTAATGAAAGCACGACTTCAAACAAAGAACAATGTGTTTGGCTTACCCATCAGTTTCAATCTTTGTGCTTTTGTTTAAGCTAGTCAGCAAAAAACCAGATTGTGTATAAAAGATGGTTTTCACTTCTAAAATCATTCTTGATGGTATCTTCGCTAAAGAGCAAGTCAACTGCATTTTGGAGAGAGCCCTTTAGCCACGACTCAACTGGTGCCTTGCGCACATTACTGCTCATTAAGCTGATGCTTTCAACAATATCATCATAGTTGTTCTGCACAATAAAGGATAAGTCAAGTTTACGCAGTTTCAATAAAAATAAACTTACTTTTTCAACAGCTTTGTGAATCATATCTTGCACATCACTTGGCAGCTTATCAAACAACTGGTAGTTGCAGGCATTCTTGATTTCATCAAGCTCTTCTTTTGTGAACGCCTCAACCCAGATGTCATCTTCTACATCCATTATCAGCTGATGGGCAGGGCTAATATCGAATATCAATACAATTGTATGCTACACATTGAGTGCCTTAACTTACCGTTCAAATTTGAAGTCCTTTGCTTTTTCGAACATGACTTCTTCAACTACGCGACCAGACTTGAGCGTCCATTTTGTGCAGCTAAGGAGCTTTTTTTCATATTCAAGTTACCACGCAGCTACTCCAATGTGTTGATACCAAGGATTCTGACATACTTTTCACCAGGCAGCAAATGAAGATGATGAGCAAAAGCCAATTTACGACGTCTGCACAACTGTTGTATTCTATCAATCTTGAAAAATCATTGAAGACAGCATCTTTGTGATTGATGTATTCCAAAGGGCCCCTAATGACTCTGTTGTCATAGCCAAAAAATGTCGTTTTGTTGTCATCATGCTAGCAGAATGTCTTGAATAACGAAGGTGTATCCAGTCTAAAGGACTTTTGAGTTGCAACAGGCATTGGGCAGATTTTACGACAGAACTTAGCATAGCCAGCACAGCGCAGCAAATCATTCGCAAGAATTACAAAAGGTAGTCAATATGAGAGTAGTTTTTCTTTGAAGGGATGTAAGGTTTTAAGCGTCGTAGTATAAGCAAAAACACTTCTGCTTCCTTCTCATTCAAGTCAGAGCGCAGACATGTCAAGTCTTGTTCGTTAGGCAAATCTTCATCACGCAACAGCAAGCTCTTGATAAAGCCTTTTAAGCCACTTAACCTGTGTCTAGGAGCATCATCATCAGCATCTTTTATAGCATCCTCTTCTTCGACAACATCATTTTTATTCATGCTTGCGTAGTCTTCTGATGTAGCAGGCAGAATAGTGTGTGTCTCTCCTGTCATGGGTGGTTGGAAAGTAACAGGTTTCGGATCGCTTTGGGGATTCATTGGCGCTTTCCCTTTTCCTTCGTACGGCTGTGTGGGAATATCTAACTCCATGCGACTAGTATGTAGCATACTGGGACCAGCCTCAGCAAAAGCAGTAGAGGGATGTTGGATAGCAGGGATATTTCTTGGACGCTCAGAACCTTCGGCGACATCAGGCTCAGAAGGTTGTTTTCTCTTGGCAGAAGTAGTTTTGGGTTCCTATTAAAAATGGTATAATAGATATAGATGAGTGACTGATTTCCCGTTGCTTATAGATATACATACCCCAATTTTCAGAGCTTCTCTGTATGTTGGGACACGTTCCTCACTTCTTTGGATTCGAACTTCCCCTTTTTGCTTCATATGCGCAGATGATGAGCTTTTTAATTTTTGTCTGTATTTTGCAAGCTGGTGACGTTCTTTGCGGACTGTTAACCTTCTTCTGCTTTGATGGAGCAGTGGAAACCAATTGGTAGGATGACCTGCTTCTGTCTTGCTTCCTTTTGCAGCTTCATCTTTTCTTTCTTTAGAGGCATTTTTCGTAGACTTGATATATTCTTGATGCTTTTTTTCTCTTGTAGGAGCCAAATGAATACGTGGCAACACTAACAAAAGCTTGTCTAGGAGAATGTTGATCATCTTGTTATCACCCCACATGACAGACAGATTGGTAATATAGTTAGTCAATGCAGACTCATAGTAGGCCATATGAAGAGTGTTTTTTGGTTGGATGAACTGGTTGACTGAGTCAGAGATGGCTTCCATTAACGGGGTTCTCAAAGGATAATCTGTTTTGGTCTTTGTTTTCAAGCCACGAACACCATAAAAACCAGACTTCAAAAAATGAATATGTCGGTCAGTGAAGAGAAAAGGAATGTCATTAGCATCAGGAGAGGCAAGAAAGTTGGAAGCATATGGAGAGGCAGAAAAAATCAAGGTATCTTGTAGCTGAAAGTTACTTGGGAAGATGCTTTGTATTTGAAAGCCATTTGATCTATCAAATACTGATTTTCCATTGCGAACAGCAAAAGTATGGCTTCAGAAACAGGACATTATCATAAACATGATTGTTTGAAAGTCACTGATAAAGTTGGAGGTCTGAGGCAGTAGTTCAGCAAGCTTAGTATCAAAGAGTTGTCTAACTTCAGGTGCAAGATCATCTCGTATCAACGAGGGAAAATACGCAGTACAGACTTCAAAATATTCTTCAACAACAACAAAGGGAGCAGGTTCGGTAGGGAGCTCTTCTGAAGAAGGTTCAATGGCTTGAGTAGAGCTAGTTGCTTCAGTAGTAGGATTGCTTACAGACTCTTGGACGACATCAAAATTTTGTTGGGCATATCTTCTCCAAAGATCAATTGCTCGAGACACTGAATTATCATTTTGAAATCTGTTTGCAGATTCTCGCAAACCGAGGTTAGCATGTTTATCCATATCAGCATACAGTCCTCTTGGAATTTGACCAGCAAGATTTTTTGCTTTGAGAGCAGAGTAGTTTGGCTTCTTTTTGTTTTTTTCAAGGATAATGCTATCTCGTAGCTTGGCTCGAGCTACGATATAAACCAGGTCATGGAATTCTTCTACAGACATATCGGATGTACGTCTCATGCCAGGAGCTATGGTAGATGGTTGCTGTTGCACATTGACAGACAACTGTTGCGCAGGAGTATAACGACCGCCCAAATAGAATGTAACTTGTAGAGTCCTTTGGTAGGACATTGTCTCAGAGAGATTAGATCTATTCATAGCATGTTAGTGGGGCAGATATACCAAGGTCAGATTAAAAGATATCTTACTCCTTCCAGCATTAAGAGATTAGATGTATTAGAAGAATCTAATTGATGAGGTAACAGAGAGAAAGAGAAAAACAGAAACAACTTTTTTTGCCTTTTATATGATAGTAATTTATCTGTTAAATCAAAAGATTTAAACAAGATTAAAGAGAGGGTTTCATTTAGTGCAAGGATGGAATGTCAATATGTTTGGTAACACAGAACCAGATCTGTATTTGATTTAGTAATGTATCGAATATTATACGATGCATGTTCAACACGATACATCAGATAGATTATATGTTCTTTGTTCTCTTTGTGTAACACTTGAGTGAGATAAACAAATCAGAGTCTTAAAATTGAAGCTTTTTGAATATAGAGATATATGTCGAAAGTTTCACCCCGAAATTTAATAGCAATTGACAACCATTCTGCAATAAATAGGCTTGAATGAACCAGGATGTCATAGTATGCTTGGGAAGAAAAAGAGCTTTCTGATCATGAGATCCTGATTCATGCAAGTCCATTTCTTGTAGAATGGCTATCAATCACAGATAAATTTCAGGATGAAATTTTTAACACTTATTTCATATGCCTCAAAATGTATATTGCTGATGATTTTTACCCAAATAATCACATTACTCTGTAATTACAAACTTGATTCCATAAATGGGGCACTTTTTCATTTTCAGAAGGACTTTCTTCATTCTGACATGCTTGTTAGAAGGTCCTCAAGATGCTCAGCCAGAATTATGTTACTCGAAAGCATGTCTTTCATTGACTTCTCTAATAGTGTTCCTTAAACGAAATCCAGCTCTTGTAAGGATTGCAGAGCGTTATAGGTATATGTCGAAAGTTTCACCCCGAAATTTATCTGTGATTGATAGCCATTCTACAAGAAATGGACTTGCATGAATCAGGATCTCATGATCAGAAAGCTCTTTTTCTTCCCAAGCATACTATGACATCCTGGTTCATTCAAGCCTATTTATTGCAGAATGGTTGTCAATTGCTATTAAATTTCGGGGTGAAACTTTCGACATATATCTCTATCATTGAAACTAAGCCAAGATCAAGACCAAGGTGGCCAAGTACTTCTGCCTGCCATTCTTTCAACTGCAAGAGATTCTCTTATGTGTGAGCAATAACTATATGCTCTTATGTCTCAATTTACATATGAAGGATAGTTTGCAAGATTTTTTTGATTATTTTCGAATTTCACAGACGCACTAACATTCTTCTTCGGGCTCCGAATTTGTGCTATTTTCATTGGCTGAACTTTATTGTATTCTATTTCAACGCGTAAATAGAGATTGCGTAGTCCTTTTCTTTTGATATTCCTCTTCTCTTTGTTATCACCCTTTATTTGATATTGCTCTCCTCTTTGTTATCACCCTTTATTTGATATTGCTCTCCTCTTTGTTATCACCCTTTATTTGATACTCCTCTTCTCTTTGTTATTACCACTCTTAAATTCTCATTCATATTTGATACCTTTTGTTGCTGCTTCTCTGACTACTATCGATAATACAAATGCATTATTTAGGCGCCAAAGGTATTTTTTTTGGAAATAATGTTTGTTCCCTTACTGATTCAACTTTGTATAGAATTATATTCCTTTCTTACGGACAAATCGCTTGATGATTATTCTCTTCAAGCTTTCATCAGCAAGAATGAAATGCTAATTATTTCAACTAGCAGCCAAAGTTCTTGGGAACAGCTAAGAAACACTTGGATGCGACGCTACAAAGAGCTGTGGAAGGAAGCAAGAAAGAACGAAAAGATGAAGAGGTGTATGGTTGAGGTTGAAGAGGATATGTGGAAGTTGTTGTATTCTTCAACGGTAAATACAGGTGCATTTGTAATGAGATCTCTGCTCACTTCTTTCCTTGATTTTATAGAATGTACAGAACAATTTGGAATCTCGTTTGTTTCGTTGGTGCGAGAAGAAGGTAAAGACTTAAATTATTTAGCTCTATGATTTGCACTCATGAAAAGCTGCTATTAGTTCAAGGAGGAACAAGAAGATGAAGTCGAATCAGAAAGCATTCCTGCTGAAGTCTTTCTTTTAGAAGAAAAAGCCGACAAGAGTTTGACTGAGCAATTACAGATCATGAGCTGCAAGTTGATAATGACATTCGATACCTTGACAGGTTTGCAAAAGAATGTTTTGAAGTAAGAGACATACATATGTATAACGTAACACGAGAAAACTAACATGACAACCTAGACTTAGTGTTTCAAATATTATCAACTTTAATTGCACGCAGTATTCAGATGAATACGCTCGTTACTTAAGTCTTGCTCAATACAAGAAGCTGGCGGAGTTAAAGGCACCAAGAATTATCAGCCAAGAAGAAGAAGAATTAAAGCGCTACTTCAAGGATGCCAAGCAAGTAAGTACATAAAGATATACACGCTAAGCTAACAGCAAGCTAACAGCACTGACGTTAAATTTTTAGGCCGTGTTTGAAAAAGATGAAGGCGTTCAGATTTCGGTGTCAAAAGAAGCAAAGCAGCAGATTGCCTATATTTGTACCATGATGTAAGTAAACTATCTTAGCATTTCTACCTTAACTAACAATACACACCAGGAAGAACAAATACACTGAATGGCAGTCTTTCTTAGAAAGCAGTAGTGAAGAAGAAGATGAAAGCAGTGTGACTAGCACAAGAAAAAGAAAGAGAGAAGCTGACTTGGATGAGTCTGACATTGTCCAAGTTGTCAAAGAGCTTCTAAATGCTGTATTTGGTGATACTTTGTTGCGTTGGAGAAGTGGCGAACGAACCACAGAAGCAACAAAGAGAATGAGAAAGCAAAACGAATGTGCCGCTGCCCCCACTACTACCACCATTAGAAATCTAATGGGAAGAAGAAGCGACTTAGTCGCTTACAACGAAAAGAAAGTCGCCGCCTGCATCTCTGAAGTTAAAGATGGCAAGAGCAGCTATTCTTCAATGACACAGGAGTCAAAGAGTATTCGCTGCACTAAGTCCCTGCAGGTGTATAATGCACTTGCAGGTGGCTCTAATTGTATTTGGAGTTTAGATTGGAATGGTAAGTACGTGTACAAGTGGATACATGTACTACCTGAAGAAGTTTGAGGGGATTGATATGGTGCTTCCTGGTAGGCGTCTGAAACTACCTGTTCGTGTCGAGGAGACAGACGGGCTTGAAGAAACACTCGTGGCCTTTTACGAGCTGAAGGTAGGATGATTGTCATTCAACAATATTTGAAGAAGCTAGCAACTGGCAAATAGGCTTTTATTAAAGAATACAGTAGCCAGTTGCTAGACCAGTTCACTGCTGCCGAAAGAGCTGCTCAAGTTTATCACTCGCCCAAATAAAGAAAAACAATTGTTTTTGATACCCATACTCATTGACTGATTGTATTGTTACATGTTAAGAAGGAAGAAAATTGTTGGAGTATAGCTTGTATTTGAAATATATATATATAGTATAATGACCATTCTCTCCACAATCCACGCATACGCTCCCAAATGATGGATTTTGGCACAAAGCAAAAAAGCAATAAGCGTAAAATAAAATATCCAATCAGTGGGTTTCAAAATGTCAATGAGTGTATACAGAATCTCCAAATATCGTATTTTCGAGAACTTTCATAAATGTACCTAAAACAAGAGCTAAGACCACCACAATCTTTGGCGCAATCTCCCCTTTTGGCGTAATCAATATTAGTGCAAGAAGACAGAGAGCATTGCCTCCATCAAAGAAAAGAAAAGAAAAGTAGCAGGAGCTTCGGCTGCAAAAGCAACTGGTAACACTGGTACAGTTACTGGACATTGCTTCAGCTTTGATAGTAGTGTTTTAGATGTAATGGATCGACATGAGGAGCTTCATGGCTATTATCTGGTTATGAACAATGCTTCTAATCACAATTGTCAGGAAATCGAAACGCTAATCACCAAGAGAGGCTATAGATGTGTCGATTTTCCACCTTATTCGCCCGAGCTCAACCCTATTGAGCAATCTTGGTCTGTTTGCAAAAGCAAGCTTAAGAGAAAGCAGCTGCTCCAAGAAGAGACATTGTCTTCTAGAATTGCAGATGGTTTTAATAAGGTCTTTTTTTATAGCGACATTCAAGGCTTTTGTAGATATTCTGCAGCTAAATTTGAAGGTTGTCTTAATCGTAAACCTATTTGATAAAAGGTGCGTTTTTGGCGTGCCAAACTTTCTTTCCACTGTGTAATTTATTCATTTTTAAAAGTACGCCAAATAATTTTTCCGCTTGACTGTATGACCCAATATTTTCTGAATAAAGTGTAAAAACGAGCAAATAAGGCAAGTGTGTGATGTCGAATTGGAAACAACTCCGCCGCTTTATAAACTTTTTTTCTTTACAAACAAAGAACAAGCAAAAACAAGGTAAAAGAAATTGCTTGTTTTTCATTGCTTGTTTTCTCCTTATTTACACTTATCAAGTTTTAACTGTGTAAGTCACAAAGAAAAGAAAAAATAAAAGAGAGAGAGAGAATAGCATAGGAATTAAAATAATATAAAAGTCAAGTCAATTATTAATTTTTCTTTTTTTCTTTTTTTCTTTTTCTCTATATCCCCATCTCACTTACATACATACACACACACACACAAACATACACATCTTGTTTTCCATATATAAGCATGCGCGAACCTAACTTTAGCTCACCAGCACAAAACAGAGCAGCTGTTGTCATAACATCCACCTTATATGATCGAAGAGCTTTAGATTGTACAGCTACTTTACCATTAGTTAATTCACTTACTCATCTGGCCTACATGACTTCAACTTCACCACGCATTCGTGAGATTTTAGCAGCAGATGGAGGACTGGAAAGACTTGTTAAAATATTGGCTACTTGCCAGCATACAGATAAACACTCCTTATGGAAGTGGTCGCTAGCCTTTCAGTGTGTGGTAAATGTGGGTGTGCGTGGTACGGAGGCTATCAGGTCTCGTGTGGTAGAAGCAGGCGCTGTTCATGTTGTGCTCGCTATTCTCGAAAACTTTATGTGTGCACTCGAAAAGGCTAGGATCGAAAAAGATCAAGAAAGAAAGCAACCCTCAGCACTCTCTTCTCTATCTACATCTAGTTCTAGCCTATTAGATAGCGAGAAGCAAATACTCAAGTCTATCTCAAAAGCCAGCACACCCTCACCCACATCTCAATTAAATATGCTATTTACCATCCCCAAGCGACGTACCTTTATGACCCGTTCAGAGAAACCAAAAACCAAACCCTATACCGCCTCTCTTTCTAGTATCCCCCTTCTTAACAACCTTTCCACAGATGCTACATTACACCGCGAAGAGGACATCCTTCTCTCGCTTCAGTTACTAGCCTATCTGTCCAAATACCCTTCTATTCGTCAAGCATTTCACTCTAATCATCGCTCCAATGTCTTTTCGGTGGTTGAGAAATTTACACATCGCCTGCATCCGGCAGCCATTGTCTATTGGGCTGGCGTGATCATGAGAAACGCCTGTAGAAAAGATGAAGCGAGAGGTGGTGTTCGTCAATGTGCTAATATGCACTGTGGAAAATGGGAACGATTTCCTCGCGAATTTGCTAAATGTCGTCGATGGTAATATATATCTGTTATTCATAAGTTCATGTATTCACCTTTTTTTTACTTTTTTATCTTTTGCTTAGTCGAAAAGCAAAATACTGTTCAAAACAGTGTCAATCAAAAGCTTGGGGTGATGGCCATCGATGGTGGTGTGTTGAAAGAACACACAGTAGCCATCCTCCTAATCCAACGGCTACATCTTCTACTACAGTTGCTGCTGCTGCTGCTGTAGTTGCTGCTGCCCCTCCTCCTCCTCCACCTAACGAACAGGTGGTTCATTTAGAAGATAATGCTACATCGGACATGATGGCTATACCTATTGGAGATAACCAAGATACACAGAACGCAGCCAATCCAACTTCACCCACTGCAAGACGATCTTCTCTCCCTGTTGTCACAGCAACCGCCTCTACTAGTCGCCGTGATGGTGACTTACTGTTCTATCAACAAGCACAGCAACAAGAGCATCATGAGCAGCGAAGGAATTCTCGCTTGGTAAGAAATATTGCATCCGGGAGCTCTACAGAGGTTGAAGCAGATAATTCAGATATTTCTCATCAGCGTCAAGCAGATCCTATGGACGTGGATTAAAAAAAAAAGAGGTTTATTATATTCAATCTCTCCCCCCCTCCCTTGTTTTGTTGTTTGTTAGTTTCGATGTTTTGTTATGTGTGGAGTAAAAAGAAAAGAAAAAGCAAAATTGCATGCTTTGTATTGTCCTACAATGATTGTTTATTAAATATACAGTAAATACAACTTCAGCTTGTGAGCTTCCAAGGACACACTCTTTGCTTTAAATGCTTTTCAGTTTGCTCAAAAGATGAGCATAATCAAACCCATGAACTTTACTAAATTGAATAAGCAGTAGGTGAATGAAATTGATTCACTGTGTGATAGCAAATGATTGTCAGTCCTTTGCTTTCTGCTTGAGACAAACTCGAACTGACACTATCAAAGATCGATTGTTGAATGGATTAGAAGTTCATGTTAGTCGTTAATCAAACAATCAATTCTTGACTGTCTAATTCTGAGGAAAATAGCGGACTTGTCTTATGATAGCAGCATTCTGATCACAAGAGTCAAAAGTTTAGCGTCAAAGGAAATTAATTTTGTAGAGTTAATAAGCAAAAAACACTTTGAGGTTTCAGTGTGCAGACAGAATGACTGATTATAAGGAAAGGCTGCCTAGTTCAAGATACAGGATTGACTCCTAGATGAAGTCCGTATTTTAAAGCAGGATAAAACAATCATGGACAGGTAATTACTATAGTAACCCCTGAGTAATCTATATAAAACGCAGGTTGGTCCATAAGAGAAGCATAAGCCGGAAAAAGAAAAAAAGAACTCGCAACTTGATGTTATGTTCACTGTATAATAGAATGAATATTCAATGTTTTTATTGTTATTACAAAAACTCTGGATTGTTTTCTACAATAGATCGGCGAACAATACTTGCTTCCAGTTTTGCATTTTTGATCTCTGGATAAAAGTTGGCTTCTGGACAGGTCGATTTCGCACACTGTGCTACATGCATAGCTGTTTCAGCTCCACTTAGCCAAGCACCTTGCAAGAAACCATAGTATGCATCAGACATAGCTTCACCAGCAAAAAACAAACGATTACTTACAGGCGCTTTCATGTTGACATGGTGTTCATTCATTTCACCAATAGGCCAGTTAGAATAACTACCTCGAAACAAAGGATTGCTATGCCAACGCGGGAATACAAAATCAGAAGGTTCGGGAATGTTATCACCGTACATGCGCTTCAAGACTTGCATGATTTCTGCCTTGACTTGGTCATCTTCCATGGCTTCAACACGATGCGCCATATCTTGAGTCACTGTGACAAAGAAGATATGGCTGTCGCTAGTATTGGGTAAAAACCTAGGCGCATTTAAATTTTGCCAAGCTGCATAATATCCGCGTTGATCCGGATCAGCATAAACAATGAACTGTTGATCGTCCCAGAACTTTCGAGGAAAATTCAGAAAGATTTTTGTATAGGTAGCCATATGAAAACCATAGAGTCCTTCAAGTTTCCATTCAGGTAGAGCTGGTTCCCATTCTACATCTCTATGTTGAAGTACACCAAGACTAAAGGTAGTAATGGCATAGTCGGCATGAATGGTATCACCTTGTCTTGTAGACACAGTCACTCCCTGATTATTGTAAGCAATCTTAGTCACCGTGGTATTCAGCAGGAGACGTGCATCATCTTTTTTAAATACTGTCCCAGCTTCTTGCATAAAGATATGTTTGAAACCACTATTGACAGTATAAATTTCAACTTGGTCGTTTTTTTTTGTGAAATCAAATGAGAGAATGCCTACCGAGGATCAATCACCATATGATCGCCATCGCTGTCAGGGCCAAATGCATTGTTTCCGTAAGTCCAGTAATCATTGACGACAGCAAAAAGGGTGGATGACAATTCAGGGTTTTCTCCCATTTCCCAATCCCAAACATAGTACTCAATAGCATCGTCCACAAAATCCTTGGGATGCCAGCCAGCCAAACTAAGACCAACACGCCCCGAGACATCTACTTGATCATTCTTAACTCGTTTGTCTATCAAATCCGTGTTTAGAGCACATATTCTCTCTCACTCTCTCTTTCTCTTTGTTGATTGTACCTGCAATATCAGACATAACCGTATAGGCATCGTTCATATCCTTATACCTCTGACTCACATTTAGCTTGCTATTTTTATCATAAAACACTACATCATCCCCATTTGTCACAGCTGTGCGAAGACTGTACTTTATTGCCAACTGATTGATAGGGTTAGAACCTAGCCCTTGAACCCAGTTACAACCCAATTCAACATTCACATCAGCAAAAGGCACATCTTGAGCACGACCTTAGAAAAAATGGAATAGATAAGTATATGCATGCGCCTTCTATAAGCCTATCTTTTTT
The DNA here is from genome assembly GCA_025331445.1 of Blakeslea trispora. NCBI lineage: Eukaryota > Fungi > Mucoromycota > Mucoromycetes > Mucorales > Choanephoraceae > Blakeslea > Blakeslea trispora. The sequence goes on along the minus strand of JAIWNE010000109.1, from coordinate 75,403 downwards.
TTTATGTACCTCCCAGTGTGTCTCTGGCTTCAACCATCATAAAATCAGAAATATTATTGGCAGTCAGATTCAGTGCTGCACTGATACCACTGACGCCACCACCCAGAATAACTACTCGAGTTTTATAATCTTTGGCTTGAGTTAGTATCCCATGAAACAGTAGTATGGCTGAAGCCGAAAGTAACGAATGCATGACTAAAGAGAGAAGAAAGGAAATGCAAGTAAGTCTATCTTTTGTATAAGCTTTTTATATACTCTGTCTCCTTTAGACAAGTTACACAGGAAAGAAAAGGATTCATCGTTCAGGTACAACAAACATGCATAACTCCATATTCTCTGCAATTAGGCTACGAGCAAAGAAAAAGAAATAGATCGGGAGGAAAAGCACTCATGCAGATGGGTGAATACAAGACTGTCAGTTTGCTTTCCTTTCGTCTTTTTATGTTAAAAATGAAAGCAGAAAAACAGTTCGACGTGATAAAAACATAGTTTATGTTGACCTAAGTTTGATCATATCTAATGCTTTGGTCAAAGTGCTATCATTGACAAAAACTAGTAAGAAGCTGATAAAGAGGCTATAGTTTTTGTACTTTTTACAAGGAAAAAAAACTTTAATAAGCAAAATGATTATCACAAAAGGTTCTTTTTAGATAAAAAAAAAAAAGAATCCAATGGAGGTAAGCATCTATGTTGTCGCCCTTTGAACGACAATCAATGGTACCATCTTTAATTCAATTAACATTTTGATATAAAAAAAAAACTCTTTGGTCATCTCTTTTTCTTTTCTTTTTAGTGAAGCTCACCAATAGAGCGATCAAAATACATATTCTTGATGTCTAAAACAACTCAATAAAATGATAGCAAAGTAGCGGAGTTGACTTCTTTGTCTTTAGCTATCGTAAAATAGAAGGTTATCTGGTCTACAAAACAACGCTAATGATCATTCTTTTTCTTTCTTTAGTTCGAATAGCTTTATGCTAGTTTGTCTATCTTTGTTTCTGAAATAAAAATACATGAAAAAATTGTACAGAATGATTTTGTATGCTCAAACCAAGTACATGCAGCATAGAAGGCTGGGTTGATGATAAGCTTAAGCTTTCTTTCAAACTCCAATATCAACTGACTTTGTATCAGTCGCTTGCATGACTTTCTTCTATGGATCAGTAGCGTTACACTTGCATGCAACTCTTCCTGTAATGCATAGTTCACTCAAGGCTAACAAAGTGTATTTTGGTAATATAAAAGAAAAAACTTGACAAGTGCGAAGAAAACTGTCAATCACACTTTATATTGACAACTAGCGGCTCAAGAAAATAATTTGATATTAAGCATTTTCTAGGGACATTAAAAGGTATATCTATATTGCCCAGTAACTGTGGTTATGCTTGCTTAAATCAAGCTCTTAAGCCTCGTTAGAAAAAGGAGATAACAGGCAAAGTAATCACTAAAAGAAATGTTTTAGCAAAAGTCAAAGATTCAAACCAAGTGTGTAGCTTTCAGATCTATGCACGTTATTTTTTTAGGGTAATCAATGAACAAGAAGCAATTGTTCTCATGAGCAAGATTTATAAATATATATAAATGATAGGCTGATAATGTGCGTTGCAAGACATAATGGCTTTCATTGCCTGAATTATGCGTTTGTTCATGTAAAGCAACTGGATGAGCTGAAGGAAAGGTAACAACCACTATCCTTACCTTCCACTTAATTCAAGAATGAGCTTTAAATCTACACCTATAGTGTTGGTAATTCTGCTTGCATTATCATGGTGATGGCTATTAGAGGTGTGTGCCAAATATCATACACAATCATATCTTTGTCGTCCAAAAGGACCCTTTCAAAGATGGAAAACACAATAATATAAATATCATCATTAAAAGAAAAGATCTTATCTTTCTACCATTGAAGTGACTTACTGATAAAGTTCTGTCCTCCGTTAAACAAAGAAAGTGAGTCGGGATATACATGTTTATCAGTCAAAGCACCCTCTCAATTTTGTATCAATCATCTGAAAAACATAAAACAATTATAGGATGGTATATAATTTGCTATTCTTATTCTCTTCTATGTTAAAAGCATGGAATGTTTGTGACATGATAAGAATATATTATATAAATGCCTCCTCTTTGAGAAAAAAAAATAGCGACTATAAAACCAAGCTTCAGAAAACCTTGTATAGCTTCATTGTTCTCGAATGTAAACAAAACACTCCTTTTGACTATGAATACATAACACGTTTATAGTTTAAAGAAATAAACAAGATAAGGCACTGTCTACTTTTTTTCAAATACTTTTCTATTTCATGTCTGTTTTTTTTTATTTCATCGCATTCTATTGACTATAAGCAGGCGGTGAAAGCTCGGTGTGTTCAGAGGCATAAGAAGGTAGACCTACCATGGACAATGGATCGCAAAGACCTGCATGGTGCTGAGTCAAGTGTGTCATGTGAGTAGAAGGAGGTGTATTGTTACCCAAAGAATGACTGCTTAAGCTATTTCTACCACTACTCGTAGCACTTTGAGGCTGTTCTTCATATTCAGGCAAAGTAGCACCTATATCAGATACAGGCTGAACATCCAATACGTCATCTACCGTCACTCGTCCACTTGCTTCTGAAGCAACAGCAGCTATGGCTGCTCTTGACCCCACCCTTAATTGACTGATTTCTCTGTCAATATCAATTGTGCAGCCATTTGTCTTTAAATAAGATTCGAGTGTTATAATCTGATAATCTACCCATTCAATAGAACGTTGCTCATAATGGAACTTTGTGCTAGCCAATTGATTTTCAAAACTATGAAGGCGTGGGTTAACTTGGGTACGCAATGTGTATTCAATCTTTAGACGATAGCCACGATAATTTGTCAAGATGGAAATAACATTCGTATGGTCATTGCATTCAGTGGGTATATTGGGAACATCTTGACATATTTCATGAGCCTCTGTTACTAATGCATAAGCTTTTTGAGCAACTTTTTCTGCATTCTTGATGGGGTCCATAGTAGAGGCAATGATGGCCGATTTGCTGAATAAGCTATTACTGTTATTGTTGTGGTTTGCCACAATGGCTTGTCTGTCCATAAAAGCAGATGCACCTGGCAATGACTTCATTGCAGTCTCTATCAAATCCCTTGCTTTATATAATTTAGATTGTACTTGAGTGTAGATGTCAATCTTTTGTTTTATCTACAAATAACGATTTAAGAAACAATAATTAAAAGAAGGGTCTGATTTCTTACGTCAGGTAAGCTTTCTGCTAATTGTTCTACATCCTTCTTCAAATGTTGTTCAAAAAGATAGGTGGAATCTTCTGTGTCTGGTAAAATGACCTTTAATTGCACTTGTTAATTGAGGTCAAATACATATTGGCTCTCTCTCTATTACCTCATCATATAATACATGTAGTTCGTGACACAAGGAATCGAGCTTCTTTTTTTCTTCATTCAAATCTTCCATCTTTAACAGGTTCGAATCATCAGTCTTTCAAAACGCCTTTTTAGTTATTTGTTTACTCACCATCAGCTTTGCTTGTTCTATCTGGCCTTCCAATTGTTGGATTGTGCTTTCATATGATCGCACAGATTCAATCGTGTTAGTGTATGATTTAGTTGCACTACCATTATTTGAATGGCTGAATAAACTACGCTTTATAGTTGACCCGTACTGATCCTTTTCTGCCTGAATTTTCTTACTAAACAAAATTAGTTTAACCGTGATATCTTTTTTTTTCCTTGTTTCATATGATACTTGCAGTTCCTTTTCAGAAAACTCCTTTAAGCGAATTTGTTTTTCGAGCTTCTTCTTCAATCCTTCATGGTATTTAGAATGAGCTGGAAGTGACTCTCGAACCCACTGAAGCTGAGTAATTTGCTTGACTAGTTGAATGTATCGTTCTTGAATATTACTCATATTGATGTAGAAAGTATAAAGGAATAGAAAAAGAAAAGAAAAAAGAAGAGGAAAAAGCTAAAGACTACCAAAAATAAAAGCGTTGTTTGAATTATTCTGCATAAGTACTGAGACAGAATCTGACACATCAAAAATAGATAAATTTCTGCAACGCATATATTATCATGGCGTAGCTCAGTGTAGTGCGCTCCAAGAATCATAAAGCAACCACTCATCTGGTTTCTTAGTTTAAAAAGGAGGAAGATTCTCGAAGGCTTGTAGAGTCTTGGACGGCTGTTTGCTACTAGCACCCAAATTGAATCTGCTATAGTGTTTTAAGAAACCGCTTAGAGAGCCAATGATGAAAGGGGAGCTTCGGTATCACACAAAATGTTAAATAAACAAACTTTGTATGAATAAGCATTATGTCAAGCAAACATATTCTTTATCTTAAATAAATGTAGCATGCTATTGGGTTTGTTAAGCAACTACAAGCAAAGCATACTTCTTGGGTTTTTATTCATATAAAGCAAGTCAATGCTATGTATGAGTTCTTCTTTATCTTTTTTTTTTCTTTCTTGTATTCCTGAATTCCTTTACTAATGCGAAGCAGAAACACCATAGGCAGTTTGCATGAAAGACAAAAGCCGAAGGTTAAGAAAATGCCATGTCGGCTATACATAACAAAACGGTTCACATCTAATGAACAATATAGCTTGCACAAATAGAGAGTTGAGTAATCAAGCATTGTAAAAGAACATTAAACAAAAGGAAGCAAAATAGTTGATGCAAATAAGATCAGGCGTATGACAAGCAGGCAATACCAACTAGTACTGCACAGCCAGTTTAAACGGAAATACATAGTGTTCAATAGAAGAGTTAGTGAGATTTCGCAAGTAGTCTACCATTACTAATAGCATAGTAGACTATCCCATAATGAGTCGTAGCATAAGCTAGTTCTATCTTTAAGCTGCACACCCCAATGCCATTGCGAATACAAATTGGATTGGGATATGTTGTGATACAGTGAATGGGAGAAGCTAGATTTTGATGAGAGTGCACATTAAAGTCTCAAGACAATACCACTTGTGGTTTTGAGCAAAGCAAACAGTGCTAATAACATGTTTCAGTACTTCTGACGACATTTGAACAACTATTGAGGATACCCACAAATGAAAGCATGAATCTTTTACAGAACGGTGCAGCAGAAAGTTTAATTTACAGTCGAACCCTGAGATAATGTCATTACTATAAGTATCAGCTTCGAAATAAGGATACTTTTTTTTTGCCACTGAACGTAATGATATCTCATGGCTCAACTGTTACTGCAGGGCAAGATGTTTGCAATTACGCTTCTTTTTCTTTTGGTATATGTAGATAGAGTGTCTATATTCTGCTGTTCGCAAAGAGGGGTTTACAAATACAAAAATATTTGAAGTTACAAATCATATCAGCTAGCTTCATTCATCATCATACTATTATTCTCTAGTGTATATGCGATCAACTCAAATGGCAGAATCAATTAGAACGTTCCATATGAATAAACAATGAAACAAGATAATGGAGCTTCTTTGTTTCCCAATGTGCTCGAAAATAGACCAATTTTTTTTTTGTAAATGCAGCCTAATGCTTATGTTGTAATTTCAAACACAATAAAACGACAAGATACATGTTTGTCTCTTGACATAAACTTTTGGTAGATTTGAGCTACTCAATGATGACTTTGTTCCAGCAGAAAAAAAAAGAGCTTTCTTGTACTGACTTTTATCCCAATTAGAAATCCCATTTACCCTTATTGATCCCATTTGTTTTGTAATACAGTGCTTGTTGCCAGCTATCTAGTTTATGGAATCAAGTCTTGATTTAGATTAGTAAAAAAAAAAGAAATAAACTTATTTCAGACTATATCCATTGGATAAAGCGATACATTCCTTGTTCAATGACTGTGTTACTTGCAAGACTATGATGTAAGCCCTCTTCTTTTGTTTCTGCATGTAAAAATTAAAGTGCCGCGTAAGGATTGAACTTAAAAGCACAAACGAAAAAAAAAAAGAGAATGCTTTAAAGGAAAACCAATATTTATAGATGGCTCTTGCTCGAAGTGCAGTGATATTGCTTTCTATATTTCTTGTTGCCAAGCTATTTACAACTGCTTGGTCCAGTTCAAATATACACCAGATACATAAGAGAGACTTAGTGGATCACCAAGTGAGTCCATTTTATGTGCATGTTCTTGCTGAGATTGTTATTTATGCTTCTTGCTTATAGTGTCGTGACATCCATCTACAACAAGATCAGTGCGCATATGCAAAAGAGTACTGTATAGATGCAACACCTGGACTGTTCAACTACATTCAGTTTTATTACTGTTCTCCAGTCAGACCTGTGATACTTTTATTGCTGGTAAATAGAACTTCCCCTTCTCTCTTTTTATTTAGCGCAACTCAAAGTTTAGATGTTAGTGTAGTTGGCTGGTTTATTTGTTTGGATTTGTGGGCATCGCAGCTTCGGATTTCTTTTGTAAGCGAACAGCAGATGAAAAACAGAAAGTGATTGATTGACTAGTTTAAAATTAATAGGTCCCAACCTTCAAACAATCGCCTCGGTGCTTCATTTGTCGGAGAGTCTGGTAAGCATTTGCAGCAAAGGATGAAAGATGATGACTAAATAAGGAACGGATAGACGGGTGTTACTTTTCTGGCTTTTGGTAATGGAAGTCCTGATTTGTTTTCTACATTCAGTGCTATGCAATCGAATTTGGGCTCGCTGGCTTTAGGTGAATTGATAGGTGCAGCTGCATTTATTGTAAGCGTAGTAGCAGGGTTCGTAAGCTTTTACAGATGGAAATTCAAAAAGAGGTCAAACTTATGATTCAAATTCAATTAGGTCCATGTGTGCCATCAAACCGTTCCGTGCAAAGAAATTTAGTTTTATTAGAGATGTTTCCTTTTTCACTTGTGCTATCTTCTTGGTGATGTTGATTATTTCGGATGGATTAATCCATTTCTATGAGGCTGTTCTGCTGATTGCGTTTTATGTCCTGTATGTATGTGTGGTAGTAGGTGGTAATTATTATATGAAGCGAAGGTCAAACTATCTTAATTTGGTGGAACGAGCTCGCTTGGAATACGAGGAAAACAGTAGTGATGTAGATACTTTGCTTAGAGGAAATTTTCCACAAGGTAAATAAGAAATATACATGCATACACATCTCTGTTGCTAAAAGAGCTTCGATATCGCAATATCAGATCAAACAGATGAAGACGAAATGGAGTTGTATGATGAAGGATTCGAGACAGAAGGCTATAGAGAGATCAGCCATCATAGAAATGGTCCACATCCAAAACTTCGTATCCGAACATCTCTATTCTCTGCTATTGAGGTAAAAGAAAAAGAGCAAAAAAAGAAATTCAAAAAAGCAATTCTAACTTGTTAAAAAAAAGTTTCAAGGCGTTGTGCAATCACTCTTAAATAATCATTCACATCCTCAGCTATTTCATCCACATCGTTCTCGCTCTATTCCTCGACGTGAACGGTTCGTAGATGATGTATCGCTACATCGAACAGAAAGCATGCAGAATCAATCTCAAGCAACATCCTCACCACCTCTCTTGTCTACCAATTCAGCCAATCGATTAAACTTTCATCCTCGCTATACCTTTCGAAGATTGGCAAACACATTGCTCAGTTCAAAGGCACAGCGTCAGATTCGCAAACATTTGTTTCCTGCTTTGGTTGGGTTCCGACAGAAATCTTTGTTTGGAAAAATTCTTTCTATTGTCTCTACACCTGTCATGTTCCTCTTGACGGTTACTTTGCCTGTTGTGCGCGAGAACGACTTGAGTGAGAAAGACGGAATTCAGTTAAACGAAAGTACCGAGCACTTGTTGCAGGATTACGATGATCATGATGGGGATGAGTCTCAGCCAGTAGCGACAGATATGGTGATTCAGTCAGAGACAGGATGGGTCAAATGGCTGACTGCTATTCAAATTATCGGAGGACCACTTTTGGTTTCCTTTGTGTTGATAACTCAGGAAGTAGCTCCTGCTTCCATCGTACTCTCTGTTGCACTTTCTGTAAGCGGTCTAGTAGCTCTCGTGTTCTGTTTGACTACCTCGGCAGATACACCTCCTCGACTTCATTGGATGTCATGCTTTGTAGGATTTGTAGTTGCTGTTGTATGGATCTTTTTGATCGCAAACGAGGTTGTGAGTGTGTTACAAACCATTGGTATGGCGTTGGGTATAAGTGAAGCTGTGTTAGGCTTGACTGTATTTGCCTTGGTATGTCCATTTTTCTTTATTTTTTTATGAAGAACGACTTATCTTTATATACATCATAGGGCAACAGCTTAGGAGACTTTGTAGCTAACGTGACTATGGCCAAGATGGGGTACCCATTGATGGCAATGAGTGCTTGTTTTGGAGGACCTATGCTGAGTAAAGTTTATTCGAAAAAGAACATAACACACACATTTGATTGATTTATTTGGTTTAGATATCATGCTAGGTATTGGTATAGGTGCCATATGTGTAACCTCTCAACGAAATGCTCCTTATCCTATTGGTATTTCAAAAACAATCGTGGTGACCTCAGTCGGGTTGTTGGTAGTGCTAATTTCTTCTCTCATTTTGGTACCACTCAACGGTTTCAAGATGTCCAGAGGATTTGGCTATAGTTGGATTGCTATTTATTTGATTTGTACAGCCATTAATCTTTATATCGAAATAAGTAGTTAAAGCTTTTTTCTTTCATATAACCATCTATTCAATATACATATACGTATCTTTTTCTTTTACAAAAAAAAAAAGGTATCAAATAGCCCTCCTTCTTTCTATTTTATTGTTCAATCAGTTGTGTTGGTAAAGGCTGTAGATCTGGCTTAACGAACGTTTCTTTGGCCTGCTTGGCATAAAGAATGTGTGGAGAATAATACTGCTCAATCAGTTTGACATCTAATAGTTGAGGGAATTTCTCTACAAGGGCAAAGAAATCATGGCTATCTCGTCCTTTGTAGGAATTGATAGCAGCAGAGACAAGAGCTATATAAAACGATGTGATAGTCTCATGATAATCCTTGTTGCATGCCTTTGCGTGACTAAAATGAGTTCGCAAGGCTTCTTTGATAGCAGGCTCAGCTGCTACAGGTCCTAATTCTCGAATCATATTCCATGCCATTCTAAGGTGAGCTCGGTGCATCCAGTTGTGCGTCGATTGATCTTGACTGTCCATAAATGACTTCATAAAGACCTGATCGCCTACACTGCAATAGTTCCTCTCATAGTAAAGCAAAGGTTGTGCTTCTTCACGTACACCATGTTCTCCACCTACGCCTTCCTCTACCTTCAGCACTTGTGCAATCCAAAGCTCATGATCACCCAACTCGATCACCTTGAACTTTTGACAGTGCATAGCTCCGAGTGTACCAATAAGTACTGGTAGTCCTGTAGCAGGATCGTCATAGAATGGAACATCCTTGAACTGATCCTTGTCGGGTGAAGAAAATGCCACTGACTGCTGAACTTGTTCGTGAGACAGGAGGTTCAAGACCATACTGCCTGAGGAATGAAGTAGATCAGAGGCACGTGAAGGGGTTCGAACACAAAAGGACACGAGTGGTTGAGGATGCAGACAGACAGAAGTGAATGAAGCTACAGTTATACCTCGTCTATAGTCACGATCCTCGGGTTTTGAAGTGGTTACTACGACCACAGGCAAAGGCACCTTTCTCATAATACCCCTGACATTCTCTGTTAATCCTGAATGAGCTGAGAAGAAACGAACACTGCTTAACCAAGGCCGGGCTCTATGAAGGCATGGAAGCCGTTGAAAAGGCATGGGGAGAAGTATATAGACAAAAAGAAAAAAAAAACAAGCAAACAGTCAGTTCACTTTACTCGGTTAAAGTGATGTAAGATCAACGCTGAGTTTTTCATTTTTTCCAGAATTTTACCTTAAACCATTAGATAATAAAGGACCGACTTTTGTTTAAGCTAAGCAAGCCAACTTGGTGGCAAGTAACAATGTGTAACACATTGTAGAGTGTGGCTGAGTCCCACTATAAAGAATGCTTGTTTTTCTCTCTTTCCCCCCTTTTTTTTCCTCTCTTTACTCTTTTCTTTTTTCAAAATGACACGTTCCTTAGAGATTAAAATAGAAATCGCATTAGACAAGAACAATGTAAAATACTTTCCTGGAGATACAATTGAAGGCAAAATATTTTTAACGTCCAACCAAAATTGTAGTTTGCATGAGTTTCGTCTCGGCTGGTCAGGACGTATTCTAGTGCAGCCTGTTTCGACCAACAAAGATGCCCGCATTTACTTTGATGAGTGCTGGCGACTCGGCCCTAACCTGGTCAAATCAAAATCGAAAACACCGATGGGAAACAGCAACGTGCATCTTTACCATACTGAACTCGTTTTGGCCTCAAATATATATGAGCCCGAGCCAAAGCTGAAACTACCGAAGAACAAACCTATTGCCCTATCGTTTTCTGTTCAAGTACCTAATGATCGCCCTCTACCTAGCTGTACTGAGTTCAATGTGTCATCGAACAAGATTATCTATTGCCTTGAGGCTTACATTCTAGATCAAGATACCAAGTTTTTTGCAGTACAAAAGCAAGTACCTGTCTACGAAGCCATCTATACTCGTACAGAAGAGAAACTTAGACCTATACGAGTTGAACAAGCATTCACAGTATCAGCGGCCCATCGAGAATTTCCAACAGCTATACGTGTGACATTGCCTTGTCAGAGTTGTCAAGCTGGTATTGCCATCCCTGCATCTATCACAATTTGGAATGAAATGGAATTTGTTCGACGACAAGGAATATCGGTTTCTTTATTTAGAGTGAATCAAGTATTATCTAATGGAAGGTAAAGAATACAACAATATACGACTATTTATTTTTTCTTATGATTGTTTCGTTTTAGAGCCTATACTTCTCAGGGTGAGAAGATCAACCGAGTCATAGCAGATTTAGAAGTTACGTCGCATGACTATCAAAGTAATCAAAAGATGCAAACTGTGCGTGTTAGCTTGCCTGTGCCTAAAGGAACTACACCGACTGTGACATTTGAACAAAGCCAACTGCTATCCATCTCTTATTTTGTTCGAGTTCAAGTACTTGCTCAAGATGGTGTCTATACTACACCTGATGGCAAGAAATCACAGTTTATGATTGTCGATATACCCTTTTCAATAGGCACATTGTCAACGCCCAATGGCAACTCTTCATCTTCTTCGCCAGTAACCACCCCATTATCTTCACCCACACAAACCTTTGGGTCTATATCAAACATGTTTAGTTCGCCATCATACCAAACTATGCTGCAACAGCCTTTTGATTTTGCTTCGTCAGGCATATCTGAAGCATCTCTTCATGCCAACACATCACCTATATCATCGCCTATAACCCCTAAAACATCCCCACTACCTGTTTCACAAAAAACAACTTCATCTGCCACTACTTCGCCAAAGACCTATTCATCACCTACTCTGAGCAGGCTACAGCCATCACCCACTTCACCCAACTCTACTTTGTTGCCAAACGAAGAATCCAAGAGAAATAGTCTAAGCGGCATTTTTAGAAAATCGTCCACAGGAAGTACATCCACTCAATCGTCTGAAAAGAAGAAAGGGTTCTTTTCAAATCTAAAGTTATACAGTCGTCAAGGAAAACAACAGCAACAAGAAGAACAGTCATCTGAATTGTTCCAAACCGAGTCACCAGAATTGCCACCCTTACTACCCCCACGGCCTGCAGAACTAACACAGACATCAACTGCTAAACCAACTGAACAGCGAGGCGTATTTGATATCTTTGCGGACGATAGTCTTACAGATGATGAAGAGGATGCTTCACCTGTGTCAAAGCCTTCCCCTCCTATACTAGTATCGCCCCCTGTAGATCAAACAGTGTTTCAGATGTTCCCTGATGATGACAGTGATAGTGACGATGATATTGTTCAAAGCTTAGATATCAAGGAGAATCAACCTCCAGCGAAACAAGAACAGGCCGTAGTGGGTGCACCTAATAGAACACAGAAAGTATTTCAGATGTTTGAAGATAGTGACTCGGATGATGATAGTTTAGATGAGACTGAAGTACATGCTGATGAGTCTGTAGTTGGCAAAACAGTGAAACCTGATTCTAGAGAACAGCCTCACCAAAGTCATGAGAGTGAAGCAGGTTTTTATAAGCCTGACACTGCAAACGACTCATCCAGTGATGATGAGAATCCATCTGAATCAGATCTGTTAGCTGCCTTGGCACATAATAATAGAAGCTAAATAAAATCTAAATTGTGTATATACAAAAGGCTTGGATGTTAAAAGTAGTCTTATAATTTTGAGTAAATACCAACCATTTTGCAAGTACAATACAAAAGGCTTTAGGCCGCATTTCATGAGAAAGACCACTCAAAATTCACATACATAAAGGTTTAGCTATAGTACTGTTGATTGTATGTAGGCATAGTATGGTTGATAAACATCACTGCAGTCAACTCAACACATTGTAAACTAGTCAATGATTGATTTGTATATTACCTAAAAAAGCGCAGTTAGCGTTCGAAGCGATGAAATATTCGCTTGTATGTGGTGTAGTACAATAATCGCTTTATTTAAGAGTGGTCATATTCTTGAGAAATGTGTTCTTATATTATATACTCTTGAATTGAATTACAGTCTAGCGCTTGAAGCGATCATAAGTTCAAAGGGTTACTTTTATATTATGTGCTCTTACATCAAACAACTCTTAAATCGGGCAACTATTGTAAAAGTGAAAAGTTGAACTAGATTGATGCTTAAATGAACAGTTGCTTTGACGATAAAAAGCAATACCTTTAAAACGAAATTCAGTTTTGAAAACCGACAGGATTTTCATAACTGTTGTCTTCTGGGAAAAGAAACTTTAATTATGTGCTCCTTTCTTGTTTGTTTCTGATAAAAAAAAAAACTTGCCATATATCTTAAATGAACGCTTCACCACCAGCACCCGGTCAAGACGCGCATAAATACATACAGCCTCATGTTATGCATAATGCTAGACAACTTCAGTTTATACGCTCCTGTTTCGCAGCCATAGCCGGATCTGCTGCTGGCATCTTGGGTCTTAGCAATCTGTTTGGCTTTTTGTTCTACGCCATGAGTTGGGTTGTCTTGTCAGCACTGTTGCTGATAAAGACAGGTGGTAGCAAGACTTATTTTGTGCATGGCTACCGCGATGTAGTTCTGGATGGCGCTTTGGGCGGCTTACTTTCTTACATTCTATTTCACACTTTGCTGTATGGCTTAGTGCACTTGTATCAATGATCTTCGGCACAACAATAAACACATGTATTTATTTGCAAGAAGAGAGTGAGGGATATGTACATATCATACGTTTTAATGGATTTGATCAAAAATAAATTCGACTGATTTTTTTTTTATTTTTGTTCATCCCTAAAATAAATAAATATCAGGCTCTCTTTTTTTTCTCTCTCTCTCTCTCTTTCTCTTACTTTATCATGTCTTCACATACTATAGAAAAATACATATCAGACTCTACATTAGAATGCCTCAAAAGTATGGTTCATTTACCATCCATTCAAAAGGCATTATTTCAACTGAATCATCCAATTTCAAGTACTCCTTGTCAACAAAAATCTATGATGATTGATCGACTGATTGACGTTTCAGCAGAAATCATTGACTCCATATGGCTTAACAAACAAAAACCAACGACAAAGACTATATTGCCAACGAGAGTGTTCATCAGAGAGATACTTCAACGATCAAAAGCAACCTATTCCATGCTTCAACTTGCTCTATTTTACATCTTTCGTATCAAAAAACTCATCCACTCAAGCACACACTGCCTCGTTTCCTGTAGTCGACGCATGTTTCTGACCGCATTAATACTTGCTTCAAAGTACCTTCATGACCGAAATTACCGAACCCAAACATGGGCCAAGATTGCTAGCTTAAGCGCTGCGGAAATCACTGCATCCGAACTTGTTTTTCTTAAACTCATTGATTATCGACTACACGTTTCAAAGCCTTTGTATGACAAATGGGTTTCTCTGCTCTATCAGCACATTCAGAAGAAGAATCTGATTCATCAGCTTAAAAAAGACCCACCTGCTCCAACTGCGCAACCCAAACCCGCAGCTTCATCCAGTCATGTTTTAATTGAAGATAGTCATGACCATGATGATGACGATACAAAGAAAAGTAGTAGTCATGACAATGATGATGACGATGACGGCGACGATAGTTGTAGTGAAGCATCATTGCTTAGTACTGAATATAATAGTGATAGTAGTGATACAATCTCCCCTCTTTGTACACCTCCTTTAGCGCCTAGTGCCATGAACAAGAAAAGACCACTTGAAGAGCAAGAAGATCTGCTTATTTCTAAATATATCCGTCTAGCAAAGTGAATGTACATATACTTACCTTCCAATACCCAAAATAAATACGCTTCTTTTCGGATATTCAAAGTACATTTTGTACCTTATTTTCATCTCAGAAACGGCCTGATTTTTTTTTTCTGCACAATTTCAATATCAAACCAATGAAAATGATTGGTTAAAGGCTAAAAACAATAATGCAAAGCTAGATGGGTTGACGTAAGATATTCCGAGGTTTTGGGAAAGGGCAATTTATAGATTTATCAGCTCATTAATTTCAGATTGAGAATGCACTATTGAGCAGCAAGGAGTTTTTTTTTTGATGATCTCTCGTTAATCAAATTCAGATTTGTAGCCCGAATATATAAAATCATAGCTTAAAACTGAATATGAGTGTTTGAAAAGAAAAGTGATCCTATTCCCTCTTTCTTTGAGGTCTTTTCGATACTGTTGAGTGATTTCGTGCGACCTGTGATTCGAAAAAAAACTTTAAAACAAAACTCAGTCAAAAAACGGACTTTGAGAAAGAGTGTTTGTCAACTGAAAAGTAAGAAACCTTATAATGATGTTAAATATTAAACATTTGTATTTCTTGAATAGAAGATGTAGTAATGATTTTGCTTGTCTATTCTTCTTTTTACTTAAATCGTTGTTTGAACATATTCTATGCAGGATCTTGCCTTTCGCTCATGTGTTGTGAAGATCGGTACAATACTGCTCCATTCTACTGATATTCAATATGAAACAAGGTAACGATAACTAGTTGAATATAGAAAGAGCTAGATTTCGTTTGTAGCCTGCTTCTACCAGGTAATTGTTTGGTATGAATAAGAAGCTTAGCATTCAAATATATTAAAGGAGCAAATAGGTGTCAATATTTCGGGAAGGGAGTTATAGATGCATCTTTTTTAGGATTGCGATTCCAGAAACAGGATAAAGATTAAAAAAAAAACGGTGATTGGCAAGTCTTTAATCGACTGATTTTAATTTCTTTGCTGATGCAGGAGTAATGATGCATAAAGATATCAAAAAGCGATATACATATTATAACTAACAAAAACTCTATCTATATGAATTTATATGTGCATTTTGTGGCTTATAGCAAAAAGACTTTAAGAAGGAGAAGAAAAAGATGAGCATTGCATACTGTTCAGTCAAAATAACCGCCAAAACATATGTAGCCAATCATCCAGATGCTGTTAGTTGAATGAATACCATGCAAGACGCACATAATTGACAAAGAATAGCTGACAGTAACAAAACGAAACAATCGAATCAAATAAGGAATTACAATCAACACTATTTTATAACGACATTAGGTCTTTGATTTTATAGCAAACAAGTTCTTCTTTCATTCTCAGTAACATTTGTTTGATAAACCAAGCACGTTTATAAGGTGGTATTTGAAAGGAAATATTGGATTATAAACATTTTCCTTTTATATAAGAAATAGGCTATGGAATATTAAAAAATGCCTTGTTTAGGATACGAAAAGAAATAGAATAGTAGCAAGCTTTTTGGTTCTATACATAGGCAATCTTCTACAATACAAATTCCTCAAAAGCTGATTTAGACATGTTTTTCAGAAACATTCTTTTGTTTCTCTACAATCCGCTAATGTTTCCCTATCTTCTCAATGCATTAAATCGGACTCCATCTGCTTTACAGAGTATTTGTTATCCATGGCAAATATTATACAACCACTGTTTGCTTATCATCCACAAACTCTATCAAAAAACACCTATGTATGGCATATCTTTTTGTGAACTGCATGTGATGCAAAGTGTTCATCTTCGTTAGTAACACAAACAGTATTCCTCTAGTTCATTTTGTGTTGGCAAACCTCAATCTATTTCTTGCCTGAGAGTTTCAGAAGTAAACCTTCTTTTACATCTCAAAATGCACAGTGGCTCCATTTAATAGACACGGTATTTTGGCGCCTTGGCAGTAATAGTTGCTTTTTACCTATTTGAATTGTTTTTTGTATGGCATACATGAAGTTGAGCCATTATCCTCACTGTCGCACAGAATATCTGGAATGTAGTCTTTCAATGACGATTTGTTTTCTTTTTGTGAGAAGACCTGAAAAGGAAATCGGATACACTATTTCCGGAAATTATTCGCTCACAAAAAGAAAAAAACATTGCTCACACAGTGTTTTTGGGACCTTTCAAACCCCGAACACTCTGCCTAATATTAGTTTAGATCAAAGTTCCGCGCACCTAGGTTTTGCAACAAGGTTTTGTCAAATGCCTACGTAGGCATTTGAACAGCCAATAATATGCGAGCAGTTTGGTGCCTGAAGATTTTTTTTTGCTTTTTCGAATTAAACCTTTTTTTCTTTCTGTTATTTTTCCATTATGAACTCTCAAGTATCTTTAGACAACTCTCAACTTACCGTTACCGATTCTCAAATGAGACGAATGACGACTAGTGCCACTGTCACTTGCGACTGGAATGATTTCAGTGATGCTGAATCGCTTGATCTTGACGAAACTAGAGAGGAAAGCGAACACCAAGTTGTATCAACCGTCGTTGCCGAATCCTCCAACGATATGAAGGAAGAACTTGGAAAAATTTTCTTTGTTGGTGCCAAGTTCAGAAGCTTAGACGAGCTTCGTGACAAAGCACAGGCTTTGGGCAAAGAGTTCAATTGCCCAATCACCACTGCTAGAAGTAGCAAGAACAGCTACATTGTCTTGCAACGTAGACATGGCGGTGCTTATAGAAAGGCCAAGAAAGTTGAAGCCGACGCTGAGCGAGAAGAAAGCTCCGAGGTATGTGCTGCATAGAGAATTATAAACGAAATGGATTAGCTGAATCAAGCGATTGACTGGACTCCTTTTTCATAGATACGAACAAGAGTGGACGACACTATCAATCTGGCAGAAAGCGATGCCCTTTGCGCATCTATGCTTCTGTAGGACGCGATACTGAGAGGCCCTGGAAGGTTCGCCAAGTCACTCTTGAGCATAACCATGCTCTTAGCAGTGACTTGTCAACCTATTCGGTCTTCAGGAAGCTTCTCCCCGAAGATTTCGAAGCGGCTTGTAGCTGATGAAGAAGGGAGAAACTCCTAGAAGTGTTTTGAAGGTAAGATGAGCTTCTTATGCTATATATTTTTTATACAGCTATGTTCATTTCGACGGTGTTGCATTTGAGAGATGAATATTTAGTTGATGGAATGTCTTTTACCACAAAATAAAGAGAGGAAATAAAGAATGAGTGATTTGATTTCATATCCTTTTCTCGTCTTGTATCATTTTTGCTGCTTCAGACCAAATCCTTTTACTTTTGAATTCGACAGAATTCCATTTTATTCTTTCATTTGCAATACTAATATACGTACATCTTACTAGTTGTTGGTAGAAAAGCAAGTTGATAATGGCATCACATTAAGCGATTTGCATAACATTCAGCAACGCTTCTGCAATGACCAGTTTTCTGGTATGCCTGAGTTCATCTCAGATTTGGAGCAAACTGGGCATCAAGTACGTACCAGAGTAGACAGTGATGATAAGGTGAATGCTGTCTTCTTCATGCATGAGCATGGAAGGGATGAGCTCAGACGACTCCCTGAAAGTGTCATCATTGATGCAACATACAAGACCAACAGCCACCGCATGGTGTTGCTCAACATTGTTGGTGCAGGCACAGTAGCTTCGGAGTATCGCCGAAGCCAACTTGCAACCATCCATGTTGCTGGATGTTGGATGAGAAAGGAGACTACCGAGTCTTATGAGTGGGCCATGAAGCAACTGAGAAGCATTGCTGGCCCAGTGGAACTGATCCCAGTCTTCTTCCTGACAACTTTGTCACTGATAAGGATCAAGCTTGATGAATGCTATTAAGGTTGTGTTTCCTGAGTCAAGACACATTTTGTGTTATGTGCACATTGTGCACAACTTTATGAAAAGACTCATCAAAAGCATGAGCAAGAAAGTCCAGCTTGGTAATTTAGTATTGAACTTTCTTATGAGTAAAGACAACTTATTTTTGCATTGCTCTTCTTTGTAGACAAAGAAAGCCGCCCTTTGCTGGAAAAGCGATTCAAAGCTATCGTCCACAAAATAGCTTTTCAATCCAACACCAAGGAAGCATTGATAGGCTTCAAGAATGAGTACGATGCGTTTGTCTCTCAAGATAATCTTTGCGTTGATAAAGGCAAAGAAATGAAAACGTATCTTGACAGGTAATGTGAATGAAAATAAGTTATAGAGCATTTAGCATGAATTTTTCTAACGTTCAAACTTGTATAGCATGATGGCCTTTCGTCGCCATTGGGTTGGCTATTATGTCAACACCTATGTGCACATGGGCAATCGCACGTCTAACAGAGTCGAAAGTACTCACAGTGGCATTAAGCGCCACAACAAGACATCTTCTGGTTCGCTTGGCTTGGTGACCAAGAAAATTCGCGAATGGGTTGAAGGAAGAGTGAGTTAATTGTTACAATTGTGTCTGGATCAAGTTTGGTTAATTCGCTTTATTTTCGGATACAGGAAAGCTACAGAAACAGACAAACTGTACGTGAGTCTTTGTTTGAAACGATAGTGAAGGATAAGACTGGCCATGAAATTGATGACAAGATGAGCCAACTGACAGGCAGGATCACCAGCTTTGCCTTTGATCGTATTCGTTTCGAATACATCAATTTGATGGACAACAAAGCTGATCCTGACCATGTCTCTCATGTGGATCCTACTACGGTAAATGCCTTTGCGAATTGCGTAGAGCATACCGTCTTCCTTGCAGACATCGAATTGCAAGATATAATGGTCCTATTCCATTGGCTGCCGTCCACAGAAGATGGCACATTATGTATCAGAATGGCAGAGGTTAGTAGATTAGAGTATAGAGTATCAAACAAATGTCTAATATCCGTGTTTTAAAGTTGCTACTATTGCTGAAATGACAAATGCCAGCAAGAAGCATAATCCTGAAGAGCATGAAGTCAGAAAGCCTGTAGAGGTTCAGTTGCAGAAGCTGCAATATATCAATGCAGACTTAAAAACTCAAGGAGAAAGAATCAGCTTAGAGGATGAGCTTAGAGCAATCATAAGCAAGTATTCTGATGACAAGCAAGTTGAGCGCATCCTTCCTCCTCCAATAGTATATGACATCAAAGGTCGTCCTAAAAACACTACCCGAGAAAAAATTGCTTTGGAGAGAGAGATGGACAAAATCGCTCAACTTGCCAAACAAGAAAAAGCAAGTCAAAAAGAAGTGCCCAAGGTATTGATACCAAAAACTGAAATTAACATAGACACTAAATGGTTGAAGTAGTCCGCCTAGCCATTCCAATCCCTAAAGGATTGAGTGCCAAGCAAGTGACAGGCCACTTCAATCCTTCGCCTGATGGTAATTGTGGCTATAGAGCAATTGCTCATGCCATTTTCGATGATGAAGCCAGTTTTGGCAAGGTCAAGCATGAGATGCTTTGTGTTTGAGAAAGAATGAGCAATTCTACCGCCAAGTTTTTGGTGGCTCTCCCTCCGCCTCTGAAGTTCTCTCTGGTACATTTGAAAGTATCCAAAGCAAGCTTAGCAACGACGCTTCAGCAGGTATCACTGATAATTGGTTCCAATTTCCCGAAATGGTCCAATTAGCAGCGGATACCTTTAACAGAGCTATTGCTTGTTATACGCCCGACAATCAAAGTACCACATTCGCTCCTTACTTTTCCCCTCCCTTCCCTGTTCGCCCTATTCCATTGCAACTCTACAATAGTCATTTTTACATTGTAGAGCTCAAGCCCAATTCAAAGCCAAGATGGCCAAGAACTTACCCAGGACACTCCTTCAACTGCAAAAGACACTCTTTAGAAGACTTTTCGCTCATTTATTAACAAAAAAAATATGATATGAATAAATTATGCCACCTTTACTTTCCTTTTTTTTTAGAATTTATTTTGAATTCATGCACCAAAATGCTCGCATCTTATTGGCTGTTCAAATGCCTAGGTA
Source organism: Blakeslea trispora (assembly GCA_025331445.1). Classification (NCBI taxonomy): domain Eukaryota; kingdom Fungi; phylum Mucoromycota; class Mucoromycetes; order Mucorales; family Choanephoraceae; genus Blakeslea; species Blakeslea trispora. Next base: position 55,145 of record JAIWNE010000109.1, on the reverse strand, counting down.
GGCATTTGACAAAACCTTGTTGCAAAACCTAGGTGCGCGGAACTTTAATCTAAAAAAACTACTTATAAAATAGTGTATGAAAAATCGTTTGGTGTGATCGCTCAAAGTTAAAGAAAAAAATTCGTTTATTAATAGTGTGCAAAGTGAACGAAAATACTAAATAGGCTTTCTGCTCAAGCAGCCTTCAAATCCTTGCCGTATTTAAACAAAACGTGATTCATTGTTGTTATAAATTCAAAAAGTGAACGAATTTTTTAAATGCTAGTGAGTGATTTTTTACTTTTATTCTGAGTGCTATTTTTATTTTCTTATGAGTGATGTTTTAATTTTCTAGTGAGCAATTGTTTTTCTTTTTGTGAGCGAATGATTTCCGGAAATAGTGTACACCTTTTCTGGAAATAGATTGCACTTGAATTTTTTTAGATTGCGCTAACAAAAAATTCAGATTGCACGCTTGGAGACAAGACATTGCACACTTCTTTAGAATAGATTGCATAAATGTGCAATCTCAAAGAGCCTCTTTATTCAAGCATACTTGTAATTTAGAGTCAGAGTATCGATAGAAGCCATGAAGATCTCCCAAATAGAGACTGTTACAAGCATCAACTATTCTTGAAGTCAAAGTCTCCTCCTTCAGCAGCTTCTCTCTCTTCACCTTACTCTTAACCACAGACCAGAACTGCTCAATTGGATTAAGCCCAGTGAGATAAGGTGAAAGATACACGCATCCATATCCTCTACTGACAATCAGCTTCTCAATCTGGCCTGAAATATGTATAGGAGCATTGTCCATAATAAGGTAATGCCCTTTAAATTGCTCATGTCAATCAAGTAGATCCAATGTGTCAGAAATGAAATTGAAATAATGAACAAGAGCAGTTCCTACTATCTTTTTTTGCCTTTGGCTTACCTGTGACCTTTCTTTTCTTTGAGCTTCCTTGGTAGGACACTCTAACCTTCATGGTAATAACACCCTGCGACGATATTGCTCCCAAAATAGTGATTGTTCTAGCTCTCGTCTTGGGCTGAACAACAGTAGCTCGAGTACCCTTGGTCGATCAGGCCATAGTACAGCTCAAGTTGATATGGAAAGCAGACTCGTCAATGAAATCACAGTTGCTTTGGAAGTCGATGTCTGTCTGCATCAAATTGGTTGCCCATTGAAAGCGTGCTTCAATGCTACGAGGATGATTTCTTTCTTTAGGCTCAAAGTGAGCTTTCTTAATGGTAAGAGCACAATCATTGACCATAAAATCATGGACAGCAGTTTTCTTTTTTGCAATCTCAAGTCCTTCAAATTGGCTGGTGAGGCTTTCCATTGCTTCATTTACAGTGGCTCTAGGGTCTTCGTTGTATTTCTGGAGCAAGAAACGTTTGTGCTCCTCGTTAATAATATTTGGCCGTCCAACTTTCTTCTTCTCTTCCTCTTCTTCTTGATCTAGCTCAAGTTGTTCGATTCTCTTTTGAGCTGCGTCTTCCTCCTTCTTGAACCAATAGTGAGCGGTATGCTTAGGTACGCCCAGCTCTTTTGCTGCTTCAGGAACTTTATAGACTCTAATGTAGACGAGGTGGAAAAAGCGCTCCTTTTTCTCGTCACTATGTCTGGTGTATTTGCGCTGACTATGGCCGTGATCAGCGACAATCTCGGCTTTGAAAATTTTCATTTTCTCTAATCTTTCAAGAGGCTTCAAGTCCATGTAGGTGTCATAGTTGGTAACGTCCTCAAGCGGAAACTGCTCGTTATCAACTTCCATTTCAACTGGTTCATCAAATACGCTGCCCTTTCCGTCTTCCTGAAAAAATGCGAGGCCCATTTCATATGTTTCTTGTAGTTCTAAGTATGTGCAATCTATTTTATTGTTTTTGTACTAATGAGTAGTTTTCATCAAGTAGTGTCTGTTTAAATATAAAGCCCATTTAATCTCTTTATGTTACTCATCAGATGCTGGTGACTCTCGTACAGTTTATTTGATGTCTGCAAGAAATGTCCATGCGAAAACTTTGATGATCTGCACTAAAGCGACAGGTCAATGGAAAGACCATATTTGGAACTCGTCACAGAGTGGGGCTAAATTGAGTGAGATGACCGTCTGAGAAGGAGCTTGAGAGAAAAAACTCCCTCTCAGTATAAAATAACATGATCCCCGAGTTTAAATGCGACTTGACATCATCTATGGTATCTGAGGTTGGGTACTTTCAGTTAGTAGAAGTCTTTTTTTGGCCTTGCTGTTTCTTCGTCTTCTTTCTCAGTAAGCAATGCAGCGCCTGATTGCATCCGACTGAGACTCTCAGTGTCTTCCCTTTACATCTTGTATTTATGCAAGTATCTTTCTGTACACAAGTAAGCACTGATCTTAAAATATTTAGAATTCAATAGTCTACATTCAGACACATTCAGTCTTTCGGCCAGCACAATACCAAGAAGTAGGTATATGCATAGTGTCTTTTTTTTTTCTTTTTGCTAGCTTCATGTTGTCCGAGCGATTGCCGCAGTTGAAGTAGAGATAGCCATAACGAACTTCAATTATCGACATTTGCAACAAACGCTCATCAAGGAAACTTATCATATGTCAAGAAACATACGTAATAAACATATCTGTAAAGAATCATGGCCTACAAAGCTTTGTGATTTTTATTTCTTGTTCACTAATTTTTTGACTGATCAAATCTTTGCTACATCCTAATAATGCGATTGGAAAGAAGGCTGCACACAGAAAAAAAGAGACTCGACAACTTATATTTAAGATGTATAAAGCAAACACAGAAAAAAGAAAGAATGAGAAGGTCGTATGGATTTTTTTTTCTTTTTGAAGAAGAAAAGGGAAGAAAGACAAACAAACAATTTATTCACGAAGTCTTTTGCTTCTCAAGACGTATTCCATTGGGCGCTGGAAGCTTTGGATTATCATGTCAACATTCTTTTCAAAGATGCATCTTGCATTGTACGCAAGGTGCAACAAGGGAACAACCTTCTTGAACTCTTTGAGGTTCTCACAGAAAAAAAAGCGGTCAGATTTGACAACAACAAGAGTGGAGCCAGGAGAGAAATTGACAGACAAAGCTGTACACGCAAAACCTTTTTTTTAGGAGATTAGCGAAAGTATAATATAGAGGAAGAGATTTACTCACCACTGATAACAAAGCCTACTGTGCATAATTTCCTTTTGTCAACCAAGGGATAGGCTGTTGAGAGCTCCTGCAACATTGATGCTAACATCAAAGGACATTTCGAATTCAGCTCGTTAAATTCTTTGGTGGCCCATTGACCCTTGTCTTTTAAGCCAATTTCGATACAACCCATCTCATGGTCGAGATATTTATAGTAAAAATCTGCCATTTTGGAGTTGGAGGTGGTGTTGGTGGCGCTGTACGTTGATAGGCTTCTTTTTCTGTTTGCATCATTTCTTGAAGACATAGATGATGCATTTCTAGTGAAAATAAAATAATTAGTGTACGACTCCAAATAAAGAACAACGAGTTTGGCTTACCCATCAGTTTCAATATTTGTGCTTTTGTTTAAGCTAGTCAGCAGAAACCAGATTGTATATAGAAGGTGGTTTTCACTTCTAAAGTCATTCTTGATGGTATCTTGGTCAGAGAACAAATCAGCTGCATTTTGAAGAGAGCCCTTCAGCCACGACTCAACTGGTGCCTTGCGCACATTGCTGCTCATCAAGCTTATGCTTTCAACAATATCATCATAATTGTTCTACACAATAAAGGATAAGTCAAGTTTACGCAGTTTCAATAAAAATAAACTTACTTTTTCAACAGTTTCATTAATCAATTTGTTGATTTCATCTGGTAATGAATCAAACAACTGATTGCTACAGGCAGCCTCAATTTCCTTGCGTTCTTCAGCAGTAAATTCGTCAATCCATAGATCATCGTCGATGTCAATGATGAAGTGGTGAGCAGGGCTAATATCGAATATCAATACAATTGTATGCTACACATTGAATGCCTTAACTTACTGCTCAAATTTAAAGTCCTTTGCTTTTTGAAACATGACTTCTTCAACTACACGACCAGACTTGAGTGTCCATTTTTTGCAGCTACGGAACTTTCTTTCATATTCAAGTCGCTTCACTCTGTCAAAAACACATTGGAATTTTGATGATGATGTACTTTGTTGATGGGGCTGGCTTGCATCTTTCTAATGGATTCAGAAAAAAGTTAGTATAGGACTATATTTGAAAATGACGGATCTTACTGCCTTCATTAACTTGTTGATTTTGTTGTAGCAGGCCTTCCAATTACCACGCAGCTAATCCAATGTGTTAATATGGATCAGCACTTTAAATACAGCAATAAATAGTTTACCAGTTTGAAATTCATCTCTTGAGCTTGATTTTTCATTTCATTAAAGACTAAATCTGCCCATCCTTCTATTTCAAGATTCTCAACGATGAAAGATTCGTTGAGACTTACAAATTCTGATAGTATTGGCTTTTCGCCGCAGTTTTGGAGGTAGATAGATATGACTAAAGAGAAATCAGATATCCATTTGCCATGTTTTTTTGAAAGGCTGTTTTCTTACGTTCAAGCAAAGTAGACATTTATGATAATCAATAAAGAAAGATGAAGTTTGTGCAGAAACGCAAGTCTAAAGTTATATTTCAGTCGGAAGGTGAATAGATAGCACACAATCGTTACACATTTGTAAAGAAACAAAGAAAAGTCTTCAAAAAAAAAAACATTGAATAGGTCAATGTTCATACAGGTCAGTTTTCAAATAGGCATTTAGTTTATCAATACCAACACATTAGCTTCTGCACATAGCGATCCTGTTCTGTTGATTTATTTAGTATTCGAGTGAGCATAGAGAAAGTATTAGGATGATCTTTTTTTTTTTTTTTTTTTTTTTGCTGCTGTTGAAAGAACAATATTGCGACACTAGTGATGGCAATATTTGAAACGCATAACCTGTTTTCTAAGTTGACGCTACAGCTATATCATTGGAACGACCAATACGAAACACGACAGACAGATGAGCCTTTGACTTCCTTGTAAGGTTATTTTTCTCCATCCCCATTGTGAAGTTTTTAGTGAGCTAACTTGCCAAAACAGCAGAAGTGTTTTTGCTCTCGTTCTTAAGCTTCCTGAATCAAGCCATGAAGAATATTGTTGTTTGCTTATGTAACAATCGCGTGCTCAGTGCATGTATCAGGACCTTGGGTCACAAAAAAACATTTTGTGACACAAAATTAGCACTGTGTAGCTAAATCTCTTGTCACAACTTTTTGCTCTCTTAGACCAGAGAAATAGACAAGAACGAATTACATTAGAGGATTTTGGGAGACAAAAGTCACATGAACCGGCAAAACATTTAATATTCACACTCCGTATGTCTCACTTTAATCCTTGTCCTTCGGTCTCTGAATGAATTGAGCAATCAGATTTCAGCCCTGAAGCAATTCACATTTACGTTGGGATATTTGGCTGTAAAAGCAATAAAAACTAATATAGAAACGTAATGTTTTTACTCAATAATTATGAGATTACTTCTAGGCAGAGTTGGTGACAATTTGAGCTTAGTTTGTTGTATATTTTGGCTCATTTCTTGATATTTAAAGAAGACTGTTTCCATTGAGTATATGATGTTCATGCAAGAAGTATAATTCATGACTGTGTTCAGCAATACTACGCTATATCAAGGCTATAATCTGTAGAGTATTTCATGCAATTCACTAGACTATATCTCACTCGAGAGAAGCATTTGAACAGTAGGTGTTGTAAGGGAGCATTTCAATCAGTCATTAATAAAGACACTAAAACAATCAAATGCTCTACAATAAGCACATTTATTCCGTAACGCAAATGCACTTTTCTCTTTTGCTTCATTTCTATACTCTTTCTTTATTTTCTTATAAGGAATATGTGATACACCGTTAAAGAAAATGAATAGTCAATTGCTTGATTTATCACACAAAATAGCAAGATTTGGGTTGGCAGCAATGTAGGCCATAGTCATTTAGTCTTTTCCTCAAACTATCATGTCACTGCTAGTTAAATTAAGATGTTGCAACGACCACACTCTTCCTTCTTCAATACTGATTTCTATTCATTGTTTGCTCATTTTAGCGTGTCGAAATTGAATTTTAGCCAATAGAACTGCTTAAATTCATATACCGATGTTTGGACGAACTTTATTCAACGGACGCCAGCAGCGTCTGTTCAATAAGGTTTGTCTAAAGATAACGTGACCCTAAACGGAGTTATTTCCTTATAGGGTAGCCTAAGGACAAATTTTTTGTCTCCCAAAATCCTCTAATGTAATTCGTTCTTGTCTATTTCTCTGGTCTAAGAGAGCAAAAAGTTGTGACAAGAGATTTAGCTACACAGTGCTAATTTTGTGTCACAAAATGTTTTTTTGTGACCCAAGGTCCTGATACATGCACTGAGCACGCGATTGTTACATAAGCAAACAACAATATTCTTCATGGCTTGATTCAGGAAGCTTAAGAACGAGAGCAAAAACACTTCTGCTGTTTTGGCAAGTTAGCTCACTAAAAACTTCACAATGGGGATGGAGAAAAATAACCTTACAAGGAAGTCAAAGGCTCATCTGTCTGTCGTGTTTCGTATTGGTCGTTCCAATGATATAGCTGTAGCGTCAACTTAGAAAACAGGTTATGCGTTTCAAATATTGCCATCACTAGTGTCGCAATATTGTTCTTTCAACAGCAGCAAAAAAAAAAAAAAAAAAAAAAAGATCATCCTAATACTTTCTCTATGCTCACTCGAATACTAAATAAATCAACAGAACAGGATCGCTATGTGCAGAAGCTAATGTGTTGGTATTGATAAACTAAATGCCTATTTGAAAACTGACCTGTATGAACATTGACCTATTCAATGTTTTTTTTTTTGAAGACTTTTCTTTGTTTCTTTACAAATGTGTAACGATTGTGTGCTATCTATTCACCTTCCGACTGAAATATAACTTTAGACTTGCGTTTCTGCACAAACTTCATCTTTCTTTATTGATTATCATAAATGTCTACTTTGCTTGAACGTAAGAAAACAGCCTTTCAAAAAAACATGGCAAATGGATATCTGATTTCTCTTTAGTCATATCTATCTACCTCCAAAACTGCGGCGAAAAGCCAATACTATCAGAATTTGTAAGTCTCAACGAATCTTTCATCGTTGAGAATCTTGAAATAGAAGGATGGGCAGATTTAGTCTTTAATGAAATGAAAAATCAAGCTCAAGAGATGAATTTCAAACTGGTAAACTATTTATTGCTGTATTTAAAGTGCTGATCCATATTAACACATTGGATTAGCTGCGTGGTAATTGGAAGGCCTGCTACAACAAAATCAACAAGTTAATGAAGGCAGTAAGATCCGTCATTTTCAAATATAGTCCTATACTAACTTTTTTCTGAATCCATTAGAAAGATGCAAGCCAGCCCCATCAACAAAGTACATCATCATCAAAATTCCAATGTGTTTTTGACAGAGTGAAGCGACTTGAATATGAAAGAAAGTTCCGTAGCTGCAAAAAATGGACACTCAAGTCTGGTCGTGTAGTTGAAGAAGTCATGTTTCAAAAAGCAAAGGACTTTAAATTTGAGCAGTAAGTTAAGGCATTCAATGTGTAGCATACAATTGTATTGATATTCGATATTAGCCCTGCTCACCACTTCATCATTGACATCGACGATGATCTATGGATTGACGAATTTACTGCTGAAGAACGCAAGGAAATTGAGGCTGCCTGTAGCAATCAGTTGTTTGATTCATTACCAGATGAAATCAACAAATTGATTAATGAAACTGTTGCAAAGGTAAAAGCCATCTCTTTCTGTTGATATCACGTAAGCCTAACTTACTCTCTATTGTATAGGCAACATATGATGATATTACGAACGCGTTAGAGCTCATGAGTAGCAACGTACGCAAGGCCCCAATTGAAGCATGGATAAAGGACTCTTTGCAGCATGCAGTTGATCTTTTCGCTACTTGTGATACTATAAAGAATGATTACCATAGCGAAAATCACCTTCTGTATACCATTTGGTATTTTTTGACAAATCTAAACAAAAATACTGCAATTGAAACCGATGGGTATGCTAAACCTTTATTTATCTATTAGAAGTTATTCACTAATTGATTTGATTTTACTAGTAACGCTGCCTCCGTATCATCAAGAAATGAGGCTAACAAGAAAAGAAGTTTGTCGGCATGCCAATTAACGAACGCCACAGCAAATGCAAGAATGGCAGATTTTTATTACAAGTACCTTGGCCACGAGATGGGTTGTGTTGAGATCGGCCTCAAAGACAAAGGCCAATTTTCAATCAAGGAATTTAATGAGCTAAATTTCAAGTGCCCTGTGATGCTGAGTGCAATGCTAGAAGAACTGTGCACAACTTACCCTTCTGCTGCCAAAAAAGATTTGTGTACTGTAGGATTTGTCCTTAGCGGTATGTAAACTCTTTTAATTTGCATTCTATTTTTACTAACTTCTTTAAAAAAAAGGGTTTGCTTGTACAGCCTTGTCTGTAAATCCTTCGCCTGGTTCTACTTTGTTGCTGGTCAAGTCCGACCGTTTTTATTTCTGTGAGGCAATTCACGAATTTAAGAGAATAGTGCCTTTACTGCATCTTTCTTACAATGCTCGATGCATTTTGGAGAAGAATATTACAACAGTAGTTAGAAGCTACCAGCCTCCACTGCAATACACTTTGAGGACAAAGAGACTCAAAGAATAAGTTGCAAGTCTTATTTTTTTTTCTCTGTTCATTTTTATTTGTTTATATATATACCCTTCTTTTTCTTTATCTTTAAATATATCCTTATTCTTTTTCTTCTTTGTCCTTGACTATAACATACATAATAATTTCACCTTTAATAGAATCTAACTCTTTTACAGTGTTTACAATCCCAAATGGCGGCGGACCTGACATAACTGGGAAAACTGTGGTCCTGATTATTAATCTTATTGAAGTTGAGAATTAAGCCGGTTTTTGAAAATTCGATTCCACTTTGCTAGATTTTGACTTATTTGAGTGAAAGTAGGAAAACTGGTTCCTTTATCATCTTATTTTCTTTAGTTTCCAAATTGTTTTGTGCTGGTGCTTCAATTGATTTATTCATTTTGCGCCAGTAATATCCGAATTAGCTTTTTTTTAAGGGAGCAACTCCTTTTTTATTTAAAGTCCTTTAAATGTCAGGAGAAAAAAAAAAAAAAGACTGGATATACTATAGAGGAAAAGTAACAGTAAGATAAAGGAAGCGTTGATGAAAAGTATGGCGAGATAAGAGGAAAATAAAGCAAGACAAATAACTTGGCATGTGTGAGGGGTGACAGTGAAGGATAGTATTTGGGTATATATTTAGTTGATGCAACAGTTAGGACCGAGGTCTATACTTTACCACAAAGAAGGTTACGCACTAGCGAGGCTCTGGGATACTACACCTGGAGTACATCACAAAGGCAATGAATTCTCCACACTCATTTCCGCGAGGCACCAGCAATAAGGGAAACAAACAAGACCAGATAACGTACAACGCGCACAACAAGACCGAAGTAGTTGGTTGCAAAGTAAGCGAGAAACGCAACGAAATGGAGGTTGGAGGCAAGCGTCAGGGACTTAGATGAAGTATAGGTTGAAGGAATGTCTTGGTCATCTTTACGAGTGACAAGCTCGTAGTAAGTTATGTTCAATCCTACCATTATAAAAACAAAAATACCGCCTATTATTGTCTTCAAAGTATAGCAAATACACATCGACGTCTCGTTTTGGTATACAGTTTCATAGGAAACACCTTACCAAATACTCAAAGCAACACCTAGTATCAATAGCTTTGTAGATGTTGTTAAGACAAAACATCAAGACTACAAACGTATCTCTGACTATTATGCGAAGGACTTTTGGCTATTCAAATCAAATTCCAAGGCCTACATGCGATTCTCGAGTGCACGTCTTGTACAATCGCATAAAATCGTAGAGTCAATATTGCCAAGGATGTTCATTATACCTCTACTTATCGAGCAAATCCAACAATCAAATAACACCCGTTTACAAAGGCTTCTTCAAGACGGCATTTATGACATTGCTGAGCTACTTATAGCTGTAACCGACCAGCAAAATGTGGTAATATTGAAACAATTGATGTTTTTATACATTTAAATCTAATAGTACTATATAGGGTACCAAAGCACTTATCAAACTCCCTTCCTCTTGATACAGTAAAAAAGTAAACTATAATTAATAAAAAGATTCGCAAATGTTTATGGCCCATGATTCTTTGAAGATATGTTTATGGTATACATACTCTGATACATAATAAAAACTTAACATTCATGTATAGAAGATTAAAGTTTGCTGTAGTTGTCTCAAAGTGAAGCGTCTCTTTCCTTGCGACAGTCGCTAAGATAGCATGAGGCTAAAGGTATACATTTTATCATATCGGGCTGATTTACAATCTAAGTGTGCTTGCATAGAAGTTTATCAATTTCAAATGGTTCAAGGAGACCAATTTTTGGATAATAAAGTACTTGTGCAGACACAAGATGCAAAGTGAACGACCCTAGAAGCCTCAAGGTCGGATGCAACCAGAGTGTCGGTAAGCAAGAGGCAGAGGTATTGAAAGCCTCAAGGTCGGATGCAATCATACTTGCATTGCTTACTGAGAAAAAAGAGATAGAAAACAGCTAGACTAAGTGAACGGCCCTAGAAGCCTCAAGGTCGGATGCAACCAGAGTGCCGATCGGGTAAGCAAGAGGCAGAGGTATTGAAAGCCTCAAGGTCGGATGCAATCATACATGCATTGCTTACTGAGAAAAAAGGATGAAAAAACTGTTGTTATTATAACACGAAAATCGTGTAGAAGCAACAGCAACAGGAAGTTGATGACGAGCAGGGGGGTGCCTTATAAAACCTGTGTACCCGGAGTTTAAATGCTGTAACTTAAGCCACAAAGGTACAAATTACATTTTACACTTTCTTATCATTTAAGCACTGTAACTCTTTTTACTTTAACTATGAACCAATTGACAGACAAAGACTATCGAAAGAAAAACTACTTCAAGAACCAATTCCCGAATGGCGAACATTTCGAATCATTCGTTATTGAGCCCTGTAAGGGACAGGAAGATACTTTTGACAAGTGTAATCTTGACATCAGTTGGGCCCTGACAGGAGGCTCAAAAAAAGTAACCAAGGGCTGTCCTACTCGCTACAAGAAATGTCTTGGTAGCGTTTACTGTGCTAATGAAAGCTGCCCATTCTTTAATAAAGATATGAGACCTCTCCATACTTTAGAAAAAATCAAAAAGCAGACATGTTTGCACTGTAAAGAAACAATGAAGCACAAAGTGTGCAGTGTTGCTGTCAAATTCGTTTTGATCTTTAATGAGATTGATAACTTGACTAGCTGTATTGTCAAATGTCAAGGCAGACACAGTCATGAGAAGTACAAGCGTCTTCACCTTTCTGGAGAAGAAGACAAAGTTCTGCACGAAAAGGTGCAAAACGATCAATTCTTGGCACCAAAGAGCTTTAGCATTGGTGTTACGTCTCTTCCTGGACAATTCGCCAGCATGGCCAGAGAAATCAGCTCTGCTCTAGGCAATCAAGATAGAGCCAAGTACCAATTGAATGCCACCAAGGCTTCTCTAGGTATTAACAAGAGCTCAGACTTTTTGGGTGATTTGAACAAGATTATGAAAGAGTATGAAGGATATATCACATGCTCAAGTTACCAATGACAAGGATTTCATGATCGCTTTTTCAGCTTTGAACATGTTAAGGTACAATCTTCCGTTCGCTACTCAACCAACTGTGACAGATGTCACATACAAGGCTGTTGCAAATGACAAGAAGTATCTATGCTCATCTGTCATTTATGTACCTCAAATGCAGAAGAGCATCGTCTTTTTTCAAGCCATTATCGGCAGTCTCGAAGCAAAGACGTTTGCAACTTACTTTATCAAAATGCTTGAGCAAATAAATGTTGCAAAAAATTGCTTCCTTGGAATGATCATGGATTATTCTGCTGCACAACGATTAGGATTTCTGCATGCATTTAACTACTATTACAACAATAGTGCTAATGGCAGTGGCTCTCCCGATCAAATCAATGAAGGCATTAGCCATTTGAAAGGGTGCTACATGCATTGGATGCAGAGCGTTCAAAGAGTAGTGAAGAACCATTCAGCTGTGCCTCCCCACTTAAAGAATGAGTTTCTTGCTCTTACATACAAAATGAGAACAGCAGAAGCTCAATCAACCTTTTTGGAGACAATTGGCTTGATCCACAGCAAGTTTCCCAACTGCCGTAGATGGTTAAGATGGTGGATGAGATACGCTGTTAGCAGCACAATCTTCAAATGCCAGTCTTTGATGAAGGAATCTCTCGCCTCTCATCCTACAAGAACGTCAAACTCGGTTGAAGCATATCATAGTGCACTTTATCGTACTATGAATGAGAAGCTCAGCTTATCCGTGTCATTAAGACATATTTTGCAGTTTGCAAAGGGTGATTTGAACTTGCTTGCAAGTTACTATGACGGTGGAATTGCTCCTCGCTACGGTAACAAGAAGCGTTATAGAAAGAGCAAGCGACTCGTGCATTTCTATAGAGAAAGCGACAGTCGTGCTCCTGACACCTCTGAAGCACTCTTTGGCAGAACTGATTCTGCAATTAACAAGAACAAGAAGAAGGAAGAAGAAAAAAGAAGAACGTTACTTTTGTTCGATTGATGAGGATAGCCAAAAGAGAAAGCTGTCAAGTTTGATTGAAGAAGTTGTTGAAAGCGAAGAAGAGTTTGAGACAGAAGATCTTTTTGGGATCAGTGATGAAAGAGACTTGATCTATGATGCAGTTGTAGATCTCACTGTCATCAACAGCAGTGCTCGCAATCACGAAAATCAAGAGGACATCGACAGTATCAGAAGGAGCTTCCCCAACAAGGGTGAAGAAATCCCTGATGATGTTGATTGTCTCTTGTGCAATCATGACAATGAAGATTGTACACACTTGTTTTCGCAGCTCTCTGTCAACAAAACAGAAGCTACTTTGGTTGAGGAAAGCGTTTTGTTGTGTAGAAAGTCAGAAGAGATTATCGAGGACAAAGAGGCAGCAGTACAAGACAATACAAACAGTTCTTTTGAGGAGCACGATTGTATTAATTTGTGTAATAGCGACGATGATATCCCAAGCTCAGAACATGCAATCGATCAATTAAAAACGGATTTTGTCAAGCCTGTTGTTGTTGAAGAGCCTGTCTTCATTAATACTGCTAGACTTAACAGTAACGAAAGCAATTCTTGCTATATAGACGCCCCCTTTGAAATGCTATTTCGTTGTGTTTTGCCTTATGTGAAACAGCTTTTCTCCTCGCTGTATGATGAATGCAATGCTTTTGACAAGGTGCTCTTTGAGGCCTTTTACAAGTATGTAGATGGTGATGTGGTGGCTGGAAGCCAACTTGTTCGAGAATTTGTTTGGAAAGAAAGCACGGAATTTGTGAAGGGAGATTGGAACTGTGTGTACTCTTGCTTCCATTGGTTCTTGAGTAACACCTCTTCTCGTTTGCGCTCTCTTTTCTGTGTGTACCCGCACTACGAGTTCAACATGTGCTTGGAGCAAAAAGAAGAGTTGCAAATGAAGCAAATAATTCCCGATGCTTTGCCTTTCATCAAGGGAAATTATCAAGCAATGAAACAGTATTTTGCTGCAAGGCAAATAAAAGACCAAGAAGCCAAGAAGAAGAAGATGGGTGAGCTGAAGATACAGTTTGAAGAGGTGTACCGCAGAGAGCTACTCTACAAAACAAGAGAGTCATCTGGATGCAACAGTTGTGGAAAGCAGTGCGCTTTTAAAAGCGGTTAAATCCTTCAAGAGGCTCTTCCTGAATTCCTCTTAATCATGGATCCAACAAACCTGGATCCAAAGTTTATCAATGAATTCAGTGAACTGAAAGAAGAAGACTGTCAGGTTTACTTTCCTGAAACCTTTGCTGTAGACGTTCCTGTCAGTGAAGGCAAAGCAAAGCCGGAGTATAGCTTGCATTCAAGATTATACTCTACACATACTTCAGGCGTGCATTACTTTACTATTGGAAAAGTACAAACCGAGAGCCACAAATCATCGCTGTACAAGCTAGATAACTTGAGCTACTCAGCCAAGCTTATTAACGACTTGAAAGACATTACCGAATGTCCAAAGCAACTTCAAGTTGCAAGAAATACGATGTTTGTTTGTTATATGTTGAAGCATTGAATTTGCTTGTTTTCTTTTAATTCTTTTTTTAAATAAAATCTTTAATATCCAGAACTTGAGCAAACAACGCAGTCTGCTAAGTAAAGTAGAAACAACAGAGGTATGAGCATTCCTTTAAATGCTGTTTACAACCTATCATCATCAAAAAGTGTAAAATGCTTCTGCCAAAGTCTAGTGACGGGTTTTACTATTCTTAAAATTCAAACTCCGGGTACACAGGTTTCAGTAGAGGATTTTGGGAGACAAAAGTCACATGAACCGGCAAAACATTTAATATTCACACTCCGTATGTCTCACTTTAATCCTTGTCCTTCGGTCTCTGAATGAATTGAGCAATCAGATTTCAGCCCTGAAGCAATTCACATTTACGTTGGGATATTTGGCTGTAAAAGCAATAAAAACTAATATAGAAACGTAATGTTTTTACTCAATAATTATGAGATTACTTCTAGGCAGAGTTGGTGACAATTTGAGCTTAGTTTGTTGTATATTTTGGCTCATTTCTTGATATTTAAAGAAGACTGTTTCCATTGAGTATATGATGTTCATGCAAGAAGTATAATTCATGACTGTGTTCAGCAATACTACGCTATATCAAGGCTATAATCTGTAGAGTATTTCATGCAATCTACTATACTATGTCTTACTTGAGAGAAGCACTTACATTGTAGATGTTGTAAGGTGTTCAATCAGTCCATTAATAAAGACACTAAAACAATCAAATACTACAATGAACACGCTTATTCCGTAACGCAGATGCACTTTTCTCTTTTGCTTCATTTCTATACTCTTTCTTTATTTTCTTTTAAAGAATGTGCGATACACCATTAAAGTAATTGAATAGTCAATGGCTTGATTTATCATATAAAATATCAAGATTTGGGTTGGCAGCAATGCAGGTCATAGTCATTTAATTCTATTGTGTCATTATTAGTTAAATTGAGATATCACAATGACCATGCTCTTCCTTCTTCTAGTCATTTTTTGCTCATTTTTGCTCGTCGGAACCTTATTTCAGACAATGGAATTGCTTAATTTCATATACCGATGTTTAGACAAACCTTATTCAGCGCCCTTAGTAGGGTACTCTGAATAAGGTTCGCCTCTAGATAGCGTGACCTTTTTCAGGTTTATTTTCTTACAGAGTAACCTAAGAGCGTTGAATTTTTCTCCCAAAATCCTATATTCAATAAGTTTCACCCTGAAATTTATCTGTGATTGACAACTATTCTGCAGGAAATAGACCTGCATGAATCAGGATGTCATGGTTAGATAGCTCTTTTTCTTCCCAGGCATACTATGATATCCTAATTCATGCAAGTCTATTTCTTGTAGAATGGCTATCAATCACAGATAAATTTCAGGGTGAAACTTTTTGAATATATCTCTATAGGCTTTCAATAAATAAAATCAAGACAGTAGTCAAATGCAACAAAAGCAGCTTCTTTTTGTAATTGAATTTATTTAGAGCATCTCTTCTTCACGGATACATCTGGCAAAAAAAAAAAGGAAAAGAATGTCTAATCCATCCTTTGCAGTCCTCGGAAATAATGAGAGAAGCGGATCATCTAACTCTCTGAAGCAGCTTCTTCAAAGCTCGTTGATTCATGTGCCTGATCAAAACGTTGATGAAATCCTCGAACTGCTCTGACCTGGTCGTACCTCGATTACAGTGGCAAGCTGAGATCTCTAAACCAGCGTGGCTCATTGCAGCAAAAACAGTGAGGTTTCGTCCCTGAGAAGAAATGTCCGCCTTTATTCTTGAAGGAGCACCACGCTTTGTTCTGGCTTGGGTACGGTTGATGTGCAAGTTGAACCCAGTTTCATCAACAAAAATGCAATTCTGTAAGCACCATGTCGTAAAAATTAATTTGGTAGTTGATTCAGCCTATGACAACTACATCAGCGCCGATATCTTGTCTAGAATCAACAAGAAATACAAGAAGAAGATCTGGGGGCCTCCCAAGCGTTTTCCTTCTTGCGTTAAAGCAGAATTGGAAGATGTGATCTCTGTAAGTATACATTGTCTTCTTTTAATCTCTTTTCTTTACAGCTAATATCGTCTCTATCCACAGGACTTTGAGGATGACTGTTTCGAAGACTTGGAAGAATTCAAAGACAAGCTGAGCAAAATGAGGTTGAACCAAACCAACCCTGCAGTCAAGAGATTGATCGGCCTTGTTTCTTGTCTGTAAGTACATATAAGAATTAACTATTTGTTATTTCTGACTGACACTCTTCTATCTCTTTCACTATCTAGGGCTGATGAGTTGGTTGCCAAAGAAAAGAAGATAGGAGAAATGCAGCTTCAGACATCGTTTGTTCATAGCCTGATGAAGGCTATGTTCAAAATAAGCAAAGACCATGATGCCTATGCGTAAGTCTTGGTTGCCCGTTTTAATTTGTTCAGAAAAAAAAAACTTACGCATTTTTTCCTTATAGATCAAATTTGGTCTTTGATAAAGACGATGAAATCTTGAAGAACTGCCGCCCAGATTACCTTGTTGAAGTCAAGGGCGCCCAAAAAAACGTTGTCGGTGAAGTGAAGCCTTCGGGCACAAGCAAGGTCGGTGTTGAGTGGGACGTGCTTCGTTTGGGTGTCTTTGGACGCCAAATCTTGAGTCGTGGTGGTGTTGATGCTGTTGTGTGCTTTCATGTTGTTGGAAAGCAACTCAAGTTTTATATTATGACCAAAGCAAAGAATGTCTTCCTTATGAACCATATCGAAACCATCACCCTTCCCTTCTTTTACTCCGACTTGAAGACATTCCCCTCACAATTGAACTCGATTTTTAACATTATGCATATCTATGAACAATTCTGTAAGCCAAATCCCTCCTCTTCTCCTCTGCCAACCCCCTTCCCATCCTTTGAAATGTACAAGAACATCTATGCCAATAATAAGAAACAAAAAATATGCCAATAAACCCATTCCTTTCCTTTCCTTTCTTGTTGATATAGAACACTTTTCTCCATCTTTTTTTTTTGCCTTTGTCTTTAGATACAGAGTTTAATATAGATAAAAAGTAACAGAAAAGAGCAAACAATGATATCCGTTGAAGAGAAGAAAAAACATTTAGGGTTATATCTTCAATACAAACAAGGCAAACATCACCATCACCACGCCCAAGCAGCGATTTTGGGCATTTTGAGCATTTTGAGCTTAACAGGCAAAGAAAGAAATTGGCTTTTTTCGTTCACAACTCATCACCACCTCCAAGTTGATTTTCTATGAATCGAAAACAATTTTTTTTCTCTAAGTCTTTGGGCCATTACCTTCGCATAGACTTTTCAACTTTTTTTTATTTTGCACTTTTTTCTTCCAAGTCCTCAGATATGTTCCATTTCTGTGTGCTTTTCTTAGGCTGTTCTTTGTTCTATGTGCCTTTTCTATACTCCCAATTTGTAGTTTTAAGATCATTCGAATTTGGTAAAATAATCCGAGGGTATTCCTCTAATATGTTTCAACCTTTTCAGTGGTTCGAACATACTTATTCCATGTATGTGCCTTTCACAGATATCGGTGCTTAAATAAATCTGCATTTTCAAAACAAGAGATTTAATTTGTCACCTTCGAATGGTTCGAACAACAACATTTAAAGCTTCTTTTAAGCATTTGTTCTAAAATGGATATATGCCGGAAATAGACGAAGAACAGCCTAAGAAAAGCACACAGAAATGGAACATATCTGAGGACTTGGAAGAAAAAAGTGCAAAATAAAAAAAAAAAGTTGAAAAGTCTATGCGAAGGTGATGGCCAAAGACTTAAAGAAAAAACAAAAACTTTTTTTTTCAATTCATTTAAAGCAGAGTAAAGATCGACTGTCTGTGAGGAGGATAATATGTACAGTAGGGTTACAAAAAATAAGATAGAAGTTTAATTTCCCGCTTCAAATCTGTTAACAATGTATGGGATGAATGATCTCCTTTATCTCTCTTTATATCAACATGTCTCAAAGAATCCACATAACTGATGAATATAAGCGTCTTATTGCTAGATTAAGCCAAAATGGTATGAATGCTAAGCAAATTCCGAGAGCTACAGATGTAAACCTCATTTGGATTTTGCGGGAAATTAAACTTTTATCTTATTTTTTGTAACCCCACTCTACAGAAGACACCCTGACACTTTGAGAAAAGGACCATAGAAGTAACTCTGTACTGGAAGTTTGCCGGTTGATGTGAGCAATTATAAGAGCATTCAAAAATGTCGCGCCTCAAGTTTTCGCATATTTTAAAATAGATACACTTTATTTCCCGATAGATGGTACAGTATGGTCCCAGAAACAAGCCTATATCAATCTTGGTTAAGTACATTATTATTTTGTAAAGAGAAAAGTGCCAAGGTTATAGCATCTCGGCAGGTAAGCTTCTTTAGAAGTATCATGCTGCTTGCTTACCGTAAATTCAAATATGCATGAACACAAAAAAGAAAGAAAATGGATAGAGTATAGTAGGCTTACATACTATGCTATCTATGTATTTATGTATTTGCATCAAACTTTTCTTACAAGAAAACCCAAAAGCCATAGTCAATGTAGATGATAAGTGTTTTTCATTTTTATTGGGTCATAAAATAAAAGACAATAAAATAAAACAAGACAAGTAGAGTAGATTAAAGTAAGAAAAAGAACGGCGCAGCTACGCTGTTCACCCCTTCCCCCCAACAAGAACCCAGCGAGGAGTTGAATCCTGCCAATAAAGAGAAGCCCATCCCATTCGTCTTTAGCTACAAGCAGAAAAAAAAAGCCCTAAAGCAAAAAAAAAAAAAGTTAATGTGTTTCGAGCTTTTCTTTTTCTAAACCAAAGAGAAAAAAACTTTGAAGCAAAAAAAGTGAATGCATTTCAGCTTTTCTTTTCTAGGACAAAGAGGGAGAGAAAAGAAAAGAAAAGAAAAAACTAGTTAAAGGTGATAAACTTTCTTGTGTAACACTCGTTACATGAAAAGACTTGTTGCATGAAATATTATAGAATAGCTCCAACTAACCAAACAGTGACATGTGTGGTATGTATCTACAGAGAAAAATCTACTGAATTAGATACGAAGTGTATTAATACCTTTGGGCAATGAATAGCAGAAGAAAAGCGGGAAAGAAGCAAGCATAAAAAGGGAGAAGAACAAAAAGTAAACAGACAATTAAGAGGAACATATAAGAGCCAATCAATCTGAAAGAACCCCAAAGAAGGCAATCAGTTGCATCACCTTTACATCTTATTGGTACAATCTGATATGCGCAATGTTTTTCTGGGTATATTTTTTTGTAGTGTGAGTGTGAGTGTGAGTGTGAGTGTGAGTGTGAGTGTGAGTGTGAGTGTGAGTGTGAGTGTGAGTGTGAGTGTGAGTGTGAGTGTGAGTGTGGGGAAAGAGGGGGCCGCTGTATTGTTTGAATTCTCTCTTTGTAGTCAGATAGTTCTTTTACTCGAGCTAAATCAAAGACGCTAACACATTTTACTCGGCTATTCATACTCTTGTATCTGATTATTCTCACTCTCCAACTCCACAACCTTTTTCATTCCGCAAAGAGAGGCTAGCCTGATCTGCTTCAAGCATCAGACAACATGAGAAAGGAAGAGAGGCAAAATGGCCAGAGAAGCAAAAAACCGGAAAATACTGGAAGCGCATAATCGAATCCAAAAGAAAAGATTACAACACATCAGAGAACTGCGTCTGTCGTCAAGCAAATAAAGATGCTACCTCAAATTCGGAAAGAGTCGACTAGAAATAAAGCTTGGTTACGAGATACCATTTTCTTGTGTATTTGACATTGTGTGCCGAGATCTTTCGTCTGAAGACCACGGTCGTGATAGATGACTGTCTATAAAAAAAAAGAACGACACAGAAGGAGAAGAAAAAGGGGAACTGCCAGCGTAGCTATTTGATTAGCCTTGTGTCACTTTCATTCAAGAGGAGTCAAGCTGTCAAAATAGACTTTGGTCGGCATAAACTACAACTGTCTCAGCAGGGCCCACAAGAGCCAAAGACAGCTTGTTTACACTGCCAAGCTTTCCTTCAGTAATTATACAAGTCTGCTTAGCTTTGGCCACAACTCAAGCCGTAATGCAATGTGGAAATGTATCATTGTATTTTTCTTCTTTTACAATTTCACTTTCACTTTCACTTTCACTTTCATTTCACTCATGCTTATTTTATTTTTCTGTAATAAATCATCATCGATTACCTGAACTTTACAAGCTCGCTCTTCATAACAAATGCGTACACTCGAGCTTTTTTTTTCTTTTTATTTTTATGAACGGTGTTAGATGCATATAGTTCAGTGTCCAAAAAATAGAAAAGTCAGCTTTATTTCATCTAGTAATTTGGGTAAAATTACTAATAAAATTAGGTGTTTGGCAGACAATTTTACAAAGTATTTATCTCAAGAAGCTATAATTTAGAGGAACCACTTAAAGAAAAAAAAAAGGACGAAATCTTTGTTCATTTGTCTTTATCGTCTTTCAAAGCTATTGTTGGTTTGACGAAGTGAGAATACTCATCAAACAAACTTGGTATCTCTTCTTCTTCACTCACTAAGCTTTCCTTTATAAGCTCCTAAAAATATATGATACGATTTAAAAAAGTGGCCAACAACGCGAATATTCGTTACTGTAAAATTATTACCTTGA
The DNA here is from genome assembly GCA_025331445.1 of Blakeslea trispora. Classification (NCBI taxonomy): domain Eukaryota; kingdom Fungi; phylum Mucoromycota; class Mucoromycetes; order Mucorales; family Choanephoraceae; genus Blakeslea; species Blakeslea trispora. The sequence continues at coordinate 34,281 of JAIWNE010000109.1, read as the reverse complement.
AGGAGAGGAAAGACTCCAAGAACACTTTCATGTGCGCTACTGTTGACTCAAAGCTCGGAAGAGATGCTTGACCATGCTGGAAATAGTTGTATGTACCATCTGCTGTGTCTAATCTCAATAAATTGAAGAAGACATGTTTGCCTAAAACAAGGTATAATCAGGTGGTTTAAAAAATTTGCATGGTGTAAGCAAAATATATCTCTTACCTACAAAGATTATGCCAAAAGTTGCAAATTCCTTTGTTGATCTGGCAACTTTCATTTGCAAATGTAACTGGTGTTTACAGATCTCAGCAACTTTGCATATATCAACATCAACGAGTTCTTTGTATGTGGTAAGAGGCTTGATTTCTATGGTACCAACTTCAACTCCATTGTGAGTAATGATTAGACAGCCAGGTCGAAAAGCAGTGTAGCTCTGTCGAATTTCTTTTACAGCAAGTGAAGTAGTATCCCTATTGTAATATCACAACATCACATAGTATGTTGATATGAATATATAATGACTATCTACTTTCGCTATATCTTACCAATCAGTAAAAAAGTAGATGATCCATTGAGAAGATGTTTTCAAGATGCCAGAGCCATGCTTAATTATGTAATCAATTTCGGATTGGGTATACTTGAGCTTCAAATTGCTGCTTTTTCTGACTGGTTCTCTTTTGGTGTTGATGAAACTATGATACATGAAGTTAGTCAATGACAACCAGTCGTTGAAAGGCAATACATACATGAATGAAAGCATGAAGTATATGCAAAATTCCTCATTGGAGGTTAGCATAGTGTATGGCATAAAAATCTCTTTCTTTTCTTTGAATTTCACTGATGTCGAGAATGTACTTCCTTTTCTTGCCTACAGGCTTCTCGTCAGCTTTGGATTGATTCTCTATAAATGCGAAATTATGAGAATATATTCATATAATATTTCGATTCATTTTTACCTTCAATGTCTTTCAAAAGCGCACCTTCGCCTTCTGCTTGCACTCTGGTTTGATCATAAATTCGCTTTACTTGCAAATAGCGAACTTCTGACTTGCTTCAGAAGGCTTCCACAAACACAAGAGGACCAAGATCGCCCCGCCAAAAGCAATCCAAAGCATCACACTAACCTTACCCCACTTGGTGTTGGGTATGGTAAACTTCTTTAAATACCTCTCACTTTGGTTTAGGTGCACTCTGACACCACCATCGGCTCCTTCAGCGGTATAAAGCGATTCATCAGACCGGAAGACATCCGTCCAATGATCTGTTGTCCAATCGACATGCTCCTTAGCACATTTCAGGCGAAACTCCTTGTGAATCTTTTTCAAGGCAGGCTTGTGAGATGCGTGGTAAGATTTGAAGCCTAGCTGACGATAATAGCTGACGACAGTCTTTCTACGGACTGCAACTTCCAATTTCTCCAGCTCGTGTTTGATGCCATCAATGCTAAAGAAAGGGTTGTTTGTTACAATTCGATCGAGGTGTCTCATTGTTCTTTCATTAGCTTTTGGGGTTGAGCCAGGATGAAACGCTGGACAGAAGTGTGCCTTTTTTCACGATGTTGTTTACAGTCGCGTAAGAGATCACCATTATGCGTGAAATCTCTCTCAAGGAATGCTAGCGCGGTTCAACCAACACACCCCTCAATGAGTTTTCTCTTCACTCTTGTTGTATTTGCCACGGCTGCTTTTGATTTCAATAGTAGACATATTTGAATTGAATTGTTTTCTTGTAAAAGAATGAAATATTGATTGTGGTCATCATCATGCCAGATATGCTTTATTTAAGGCCCGATCGAATTTCTGTTTCCAGTGGCTGTATCATTGTGTTCCTTTGATGTGGATTAGGGAATGATTTTTTGGCAGTATTAATATTCAAACTGTGTTATTGTAAGGGTAAGTCAATTTCAAGTTCTTTGCAACCAGAACCACTATAAGTTGCAAATCTTCTCAAGCGAGCGCTAACCCTTCCAAAGAGTTTCAAAGTGTATTAGAACATACATTTACTATTTGAGCTTCACTTCAGTTGTTGAAAACCTTGATCTGTACTTTGGTATTAATTGAATTGGTTCCTACACTTTCCAAAGTTAGGACAGTCCATATCATTCGATTGAATTTGCTATTCCCTAAAATAATTCGAGTCTTAAGTTTAGATGAATTTTTATTTTGAAAGCAAGCATGGACTGTTGCTTTTGAAAGACTCACTCATTTTTTATCCCATCTGACTTATCTATGAACCAATCATTAGGATAAGCTCAAGTCTTTTTCGCTGCCCCGGGACAGATGTTTTTTTTTACCAAAGCGACGGTTTAAAATACACGAAGCGTAGCGAAGGGGTTATTTTATACCATAGCGAAGGTTTAGAAAAAATATGGGTGGTTCCCCCACATTAATCTTCTCATCGAATTAGTTGGCCTGCGGCAGCACGAGCATCTTACAAAACGCAGCGCACCGTACCATAGTGAAGGTCAAGAAAATTAACCAGAGCACAGCGGAGGTGCTAATTTTATTACCGCGATAGAGGTGCGGTTTGTAACATGCTCGTCTTGATTATATTTCTCGCATTCTTTATCTGATTTTCCTCATAAAGCTTAACATGCCTCTTCAGAAACTCAAAACTTTAACCTTTGAACCAGCTAGCGAAGCTCGCAAACCTAATAAAAATCTTGATTTGAAGATATTGTAAGGTATTCATTGGCTTAAGGAAGCAAATTTCTCTTGTGCCAAGATAAGTGACATAGTTGGTGTAGCTAGTACCAGTGTCCAAAGAGTTGCAAACAGGATCAAAAAGACCGGGTCACCAATGCAAAACAAATTACCTGAACCATCCAAAGTCTTGTCTGAAAGAGATTTAAATCATTTTGAGTTGATTGCAAGACGCTCTCCTTTTGCTTCTTGCAACCAAATAAATTCCGAGCTCAGGTTGATTCGTATCAACATTCACAGAAACACTTTAATGAGCTACCTGAAAGATATGGACTTTTCATCGTACTTCGCAGGTCATAAGCCAAAACTGTCTGAAGTAAACAGGCTTAAACGACTTCGATGGGCCAAAGAAAGGGTCAATTGGCCATTAGAGAGTTCGAGACGTGTTGTGTGGTCTGATGAGTCAGGGTTTACTGTGGAAGGTTATCGTGGAGGGGCCAGAGTGTTCCGAAAGCTCGGCGAAAGGTACCAAGAGCAACATATTGTGCCCATAACAAAGTGGGGCAAAGGAAGTGTGATGATTTGGGGCTGTTTTTAGGCTGGCGGTTTCGGGCCTTTGGTCTTGTGTGATAGCTCTGAAAATTAAGATGCTTATGTCAACATCCTTGTCAAAAACTTCATTGAGTTGAGCGAGAAGGAGGACCAGGACTTCACACTGCAAGAAGACGGCGCTATATGCCACACAGGTAAGTATGCAACGTGGTGAAAAGACACACATCAAATTACCCGCTTTAATTTCTGGCCACCACAAAGTCCTGATCTCAACCCAATTGAGCATATCTGGAGCTCATCAGATAAGCTCATTGAAGAAAAGAGGCCTGAAGTGAACAATTTTGAGCAATTGGAGTCGACTCTGAGAGAAGTTTGGGCGCAGATCAGTGTTGGTCTTGCAACACATTTGGTTGAAAGCATGAAGGATCGCTGTCAGGCAGTTATTGATGCCAACGGTGGTCCAACCAAATATTGAAAAAGAATCTTTTTGTCTTAGTTCTTTAACCCTATGACTTGAGCTACATTTCTGTTGAATTCGAGAAAACAAGAGCCCTTCTTGGGCTTACTATGTTTATTGCATGATACAGTATGCTTTTCGGCATCTCAAAATATTGTTTTCCAACGCATCTTTTTTGTGTGTGACGGTAGAAGACAATGTCTCTTCTTGGAGCAGCTGCTTTCTCTTAAGCTTGCTTTTGCAAACAGACCAAGATTGCTCAATAGGGTTGAGCTCGGGCGAATAAGGTGGAAAATCGACACATCTATAGCCTCTCTTGGTGATTAGCGTTTCGATTTCCTGACAATTGTGATTAGAAGCATTGTTCATAACCAGATAATAGCCATGAAGCTCCTCATGTCGATCCATTACATCTAAAACACTACTATCAAAGCTGAAGCAATGTCCAGTAACTGTACCAGTGTTACCAGTTGCTTTTGCAGCCGAAGCTCCTGCTACTTTTCTTTTCTTTTCTTTGATGGAGGCAATGCTCTCTGTCTTCTTGCACTAATATTGATTACGCCAAAAGGGGAGATTGCGCCAAAGATTGTGGTGGTCTTAGCTCTTGTTTTAGGTACATTTATGAAAGTTCTCGAAAATACGTTATTTGGAGATTCTGTATACACTCATTGACATTTTGAAACCCACTGATTGAATATTTTATTTTACGCTTATTGCTTTTTTGCTTTATGCCAAAATCCATCATTTGGGAGCGTATGCGTGAATTGTGGAGAGAATGGTCATTATACTATATATATATATATATATATATTTCAAATACAAGCTATACTCCAACAATTTTCTTCCTTCTTAACATGTAACAATACAATCAGTCAATGAGTATGGGTATCAAAAACAATTGTTTTTCTTTATTTGGGCGAGTGATAAACTTGAGCAGCTCTTTCGGCAGCAGTGAACTGGTCTAGCAACTGGCTACTGTATTCTTTAATAAAAGCCTATTTGCCAGTTGCTAGCTTCTTCAAATATTGTTGAATGACAATCATCCTACCTTCAGCTCGTAAAAGGCCACGAGTGTTTCTTCAAGCCCGTCTGTCTCCTCGACACGAACAGGTAGTTTCAGACGCCTACCAGGAAGCACCATATCAATCCCCTCAAACTTCTTCAGGTAGTACATGTATCCACTTGTACACGTACTTACCATTCCAATCTAAACTCCAAATACAATTAGAGCCACCTGCAAGTGCATTATACACCTGCAGGGACTTAGTGCAGCGAATACTCTTTGACTCCTGTATCATTGAAGAATAGCTGCTCTTGCCATCTTTAACTTCAGAGATGCAAACAGGGACTTTCTTTTCGTTGTAAGCGACTAAGTCGCTTCTTCTTCCCATTAGATTTCTGATGGTGGTAGTAGTGGGGGCAGCGGCACATTCGTTTTGCTTTCTCATTCTCTTTGTTGCTTCTGTGGTTCGTTCACCACTTCTCCAACGCAACAAAGTATCACCAAATACAGCATTTAGAAGCTCTTTGACAACTTGGACAATGTCAGACTCATCCAAGTCAGCTTCTCTCTTTCTCTTTCTTGTGCTTTCACCGTCTTCTTCACTACTGCTGTACAAGAAAGGCTGCCATTCGGTGTACTTGTTCTTCCTGGTGTGTATTGTTAGTTAGGGTAGAAATGCTAAGATAGTTTACTTACATCATGGTACAAATATAGGCAATCTGCTGCTTTGCTCCTTTAGACACCGAAATCTGAACGCCTTCATCTTTTTCAAACACGGCCTAAAAATTTAACGTCAGTGCTGTTAGCTTGCTGTTAGCTTAGCGTGTATATCTTTATGTACTTACTTGCTTGGCATCCTTGAAGTAGCGCTTTAATTCTTCTTCTTCTTGGCTGATAATTCTTGGTGCCTTTAACTCCGCCAGCTTCTTGTATTGAGCAAGACTTAAGTAACGAGCGTATTCATCTGAATACTGCGTGCAATTAAAGTTGATGATATTTGAAACACTAAGTCTAGGTTGTCATGTTAGTTTTCTCGTGTTACGTTATACATATGTATGTCTCTTACTTCAAAACATTCTTTTGCAAACCTGTCAAGGTATCGAATGTCATTATCAACTTGCAGCTCATGATCTGTAATTGCTCAGTCAAACTCTTGTCGGCTTTTTCTTCTAAAAGAAAGACTTCAGCAGGAATGCTTTCTGATTCGACTTCATCTTCTTGTTCCTCCTTGAACTAATAGCAGCTTTTCATGAGTGCAAATCATAGAGCTAAATAATTTAAGTCTTTACCTTCTTCTCGCACCAACGAAACAAACGAGATTCCAAATTGTTCTGTACATTCTATAAAATCAAGGAAAGAAGTGAGCAGAGATCTCATTACAAATGCACCTGTATTTACCGTTGAAGAATACAACAACTTCCACATATCCTCTTCAACCTCAACCATACACCTCTTCATCTTTTCGTTCTTTCTTGCTTCCTTCCACAGCTCTTTGTAGCGTCTTGTCCAAGTGTTTCTTAGCTGTTCCCAAGAACTTTGGCTGCTAGTTGAAATAATTAGCATTTCATTCTTGCTGATGAAAGCTTGCAGAAAAAGATCGTCAAGCGATTTGTCTGTAAGAAAGGAATATAATTCTATACAAAGTTGAATCAGTAAGGGAACAAACATTATTTCCAAAAAAAAATACCTTTGGCGCCTAAATAATGCATTTGTATTATCGATAGTAGTCAGAGAAGCAGCAACAAAAGGTATCAAATATGAATGAGAATTTAAGAGTGGTAATAACAAAGAGAAGAGGAGTATCAAATAAAGGGTGATAACAAAGAGAAAAACAATACCAAATAAAGGGTGATAACAAAGAGAAGAGGAATATCAAAAGAAAAGAACTACGCAATCTCTATTTACGCGTTGAAATAGAATACAATAAAGTTCCCCGCGCTAACATTTTGACCCTTCAGTGACGTAGCTAAAGTTCAGCCAATGAAAATAGCACAAATTCGAAGCCCGAAGAAGAATGTGAAATTCATGCAAATAATCATTGAAAATCAAAAAAAAATCTTGCAAATTATCCTTCATATGTAAATTGAGACATAAAGAGCATATAGTTATTGCTCATACATAAGAGAATATCTTGCAGTTGAAATAATGGCAGACAAAAGTGCTTGGTCATCTTGGTCTTGATCTTGGCTTAATTTCAATGATATAGAGGTGGCTGTTGTGCAGCTGAAGAAGGATTGGAGGGGTGGAGGAAGGAGAGGAGAAGTAAGGAACAGAAGCATAAATACGACGATATAGTCATTGACTTCTTACAACGATAGTTTATCTTTGCTCTTTTTTTTTGTATGCATTAGACACTTTACCAACCAATCATTCGTATCTCAAACACATTATCAAAAATGGTATCATTGAAACGATAGCGGATTGCACTAAAAAGGCAGACATAAATAACCGTTTGGCTTACCTTCAAGACAACACTAGGCGTCTCTCCTTTTCTCATCATGCTGCAGGCAAACTCAAAGTCTTTGGGAGCAAGCTTTCTTTAAACAACATATGTCGACAAGTCATTGCTCAGAGCATGGTTATGCTCGATAGTGACTTGTCGAACCTCCCAAGGATTTTCAACATCACGTACCTTACTGGCGTAGATACGCAAAGGACATTCCTTTCTGCCAGACTTGTGAGCCCTGGTGCTCTTTTCGTTAGCTAATTGAGTATTTCCCACTCAAAATTCAGTTCCTCTGCTAATCCTTAGCCTTTTCCCTGAGCTCTTCCATGCTCCTAAACTTAGCGCCTACAAAAAATGCCTTGCTCAACTCCTCATTCATGTTGTGAGAAGACTCGTCGAAGTTGGTTTCATCTTTCTCAACAATGACTTCCTCGTCAGAAGACAAGTACTCTTTGACATCGTAGCTGTCCCAATCAGAAGCTTCGTTAGCTTGTTTAATTTGAGGCTTAGCAGCGGTGAGTTGAGAGTTGTTGAATGTAGCTTGAGAGTTCAATTTATAAAAAAAAAGTAGGAAGAGAAGTTTATTTTTGCAAGCAAAAAAATTCACTCAATAGCATCTAAAAAAATTGGTTCACTTTTTGAATTTATAACAACAATAGATCGCGTTTTGTTTGATGGCAGAGGAAACATCTACGACGAAAACAAGGAGCAAGTGCACGTCTTTGAGATGGAGGTCGATGAGGATGAGTATCCACTCAAAGATATTACCAACTTCGACAAATATTTGGACTCAAAACCACCTGAAAAGTCCACAAAAGCCAAACCCTCAAATAGCAGTTGACTATTAAAGTAGAAAGAGAATATAGAGCTACAAAGTGAGAGTTCAAATACTCTAATTAGACAATCAATTCATCTTTGTTTAACAATTTCTAAAGTCAGTTCGATCATCTAATCATTTTATTCTGCATTCTAGAGATAGAGGACATTGTCTATTGTTCTATCCTTCACTCATTTTATTTGGAAACTAAATATTTTCTTTCATATGAACTCGCCCCTGTAGAATAACATGGCGTTTCGATGTATCATTTTAATCCGTTGCACTTTTCTCTGTTTCCTTTTATAGCTGTAAGGCTCATAGAAACAAATTGACTGATTTGATTGTACTGTACATTGCCTCCACAGAAATGTAAGGGCATACCTGCTATGTCTGTACATACTATTATAAAAATGATAGAGTTGACATTTCAAAGACTTGAACTAATGGAATATCGTATGCTCTTGACTTTAAACAAAAGCAAAAAAGAAAGGGAAATCCAAGCAAAAAACTCAAATCCTTATGCTACGACAAAAAATTAGTTCAATTCCATTTTAAGAGCTTTCCATACTTTATACTTGTATCCAAAACACAGACGTCTGGTTAGTGGTTCTTATCTTTGTCTGCAACCATACACTTGTATCAGAAAACAAATGGGTAAAGTAATGATAGTAGTTATAAACTACAACGCAATTTGTGTGGAAATTCGTCATTAACTAGAAAGGTGAAACAATATATCATTGTAGAGATATAGTAAGGATGAGTTATTTTGATCAGCTTTATGCTAGATACAAACTTATTATTTTCTGCATAAACTATCCAGTAATTTAAGCAGTCATTCTTGGAGGTTTCAAGCAGAATCATTCGAGCCAGAGTCTGCTTTTCAGAATCACTGCCACAATAGACTTGATTAGATTATGTTTGAAAATAGGTTGTACAGAGTACGTGAGTCCCGAGTATATACTGACACAAAAAAAAATACGTACATCTTGTCAGATAAATAATAGAACAAAGAATATTGTTTCTCTTTTTCTTTTCTTTGTTATATCTCATTTTCTAAAGTATCACGCATCAAGCCTGTGAGCAAAATAATTTTTTTACAGCAACAAAACTCAAGTCCAAGAGTGTAAGCAATAAGAAGGCTTTAAAACGAAGCTATTGATAAACGTTCTAATGAAACATAGACGCGAAAGTACTTGGTAATAAACAATCTGAAGACATGAAATCACCCGTAAGTAATTTATTGTGTATATGATAACATATATCTAAAAATATTACATATTAGCTTTTTTCTGACAAGCATGAAAGCTTGAAGCAAGATCAAGATGCTGATTACGAGAAGAAGGATAAGAGATTTGGCAGCTTCATGGGCAAGCTACTGCTGAAGGGTGGAAAAAAGCTTGTTAAAAAGCCAGCTTCACCTGTAACTCGAGATAAAACCTTAAGACAACAGTCCCTTACAGAAGAACCATTCATCCGACTGTTCCGAGCTAGAAAAGGCCGAGAAAGCTTATTTGTATCAGACTCAAAGTTACATCCAATGGAATCCTGTAACGGAATAAAGTTCAGCTTAAAGTCTAACCATGATCCTTCACAAAATTTTCAAGACAACAATGGAGTAGAAATTGACACTATTGCAGATACCAAAAAGCGTAGAACGAGAGATGGACGCATAACTAGATGGGATGTAATGGGATCAAAACAAGCCGATGAGCTTCTTTCCAAAACAGAAGTAGCTGAGATTGAAAATCGAAATATAGAAGAGCTATCAACACCACATGAAATCTCCCCCAATGAATACAGTGATTCTAAAGAAAGCGACACACAATCCATAATATCCGTATCCTCTGAACTAGATGCTCATTCTGTTGAGTCGTTACAGTCAGATGACGATGTGCTGGGTCCATGGATTGAGCTTGGTATGATTGAACGTACTAGCATGAGAACTGAAGATTCGAGTAACCTGAAAAGTACAAATATTTGTGACAAATGTGTTACCCAAGACGGAAATAGCCCTGAATTTCGTACACCTTTTGACACGATAAAGCCTTGTTCAGACTGTACTAAGCAATGGAACACTCTATTCCATAAAATCTCCTCGCAAATACTCAAATACGCAGATAGTAAGCCACATACGAATGAGCAAGCAAACGAGCCACAAGCACAAGACGAGAACAAGTCTTGCAGATCTGCAACTCAAAACAAGAAAGCTTCTGGTGCACCAAAAAAGCTGTCTCAATCAAAACCAAGTCAAAAGCTTGCTATAGTACCTCCTACTAAATCAGCCTATTCAATCAAAACCAACATCAAGATGATGACAACTCTTGACAAGCAGGAAAATGAGTCAAAGAGCTCGACTGATCTTCATTATACCACTGGTGCATTTATGACCAGAAAGACTGCCAAGGTATTGGCTGACCCCAAGTTCGGCTTCTACCCTAATCCATACGGTCTTACTCACAAGCAAAAGGTGGAAGTACTGAATATCAATGGTAACTGGTATAGCGGGACACTTGAAATGATGGAAAAAGGGAAAGTCAAAGTTAGATACGATGATTGGAACGACCAAGAAGAATGGATTGTAATGGGAAGCAAGCGATTGAGACAGCTCCCAGATGAGCAAGAAACAGAATCAGCAAGTCCAGAAAAACAGACAGATATAAAAAGTAAGAAGAAGAAGAAATTGATCTGCTCATAATTACTAAAGACCTAACACAGCTCCAGAACATACCAACAAGATCCAGTCTAGTAAAAATAGTTCAAGTCATGCAAATCAAAGCAGTTCAAGTCGTCCAAAAAATGATGATTATGTTAGTCAGACTTTAGATAGCAACAAGACGCAGATCTTCAACAATAATGATATCTTTATGACTCGAAGATTGGCTCGTGAATTAACAGATGAGCATGGGTTTAAACCCAACTCATTTGGATATCGTCGCAATCGAGCTGTATCTGTTACTTTTTTCTCCAAGAAGAAGGGTGAGAGAAAAACAAAAGATGAATGTATAGGCTATCTTCGAGAGATGCAGAACGATCAAGTTCGTGTTTGGTATCCTGAAATTCACTTGTCAGAATGGGTTCCAGCTGGGAGTCGCCGACTAAGATTGCTATCAAATAAAGAGGAAGAAGTCTTGCTTTCTGAAAACAATGTAGACTTTAGTATCCAAGAAGTACCCACAAATACTACTGCGAAGCATGCGAAAAGTCATAATGCCAAGATCGACGAGAGCCAACCCCATTCTGTAGATAACGGTTGTAAGCCAAAGGCAGCACCAGTTCATGCTTCAAAACTAAAATCCGATAAAAACTCTTCCTCTGTCAAAGAGAAATTGGTTTCCAGTGAAAATAAGAAAAACTCCCATTACAAAAGCAAAACTACCAATGGTACACAAATTAGTGCCGAGCAAAGCAAGTCCAAATCAACAGAAGCTAGCGCAAACAGCACTGGAAAGAGGAAACCAATCCATGATGCACAATTCTTGACAACTGGTGCATTCGCTACAAGGAGAGCTATGCGTCAATTGAAGGACGATAATGGGTTTGTTCCAAACCCTTATGGTTATACTTATAATCAAGCAGTTGAAGTGTTGAATACAAGATCTGGAAAGGCAATGTTTTGGGAACGAGGCACATTGATAGAGATGAAGACAGGAAAAGTCAAAGTTCATTATGACGGATGGGCAGATATCTATGACGAATGGATTATGGTTGGAAGTCGACGAATTCGTATCGCCTCAAGTGTTGAAGTAAGCGAAAACTCGCAAAAAAATGATGCTGCTGTAGCAAACATCGACCCAGATTCAGTTTCTCATGATTCAACGCCTACGCCAACATCTACTGACAAAAAGACCACTTCTGACTTTTTGATTGCAGAATCTAATCCTGAGATAAGGGACGAAGTAAAAAAGAACAAGAAAAGACAAATCATAAGACCACAAGACTACCATGCTCTAGGAATGCTTGAGAAGTTAGATACTAAGCAGCAAAGGAAGAAAGGACAACAAAAAGAAAAAGCCAAGGAAAAGATGGTAGAGCGAGACTATGGCTCATCAACAACAGATTACAATACATTTGGCTCTGATCACTTTGACGACAACACATGCTCCTCCAGTTTATCTTGCAAGGGTACAACAGCTTCAGCTAAGAGAAAGAAGCAACCATCTACAAAGCCCAGAAAGAAGCGACATACACCTTCCTTTGTCGAAGAAATGAGCGACTCTTCCAATTTATCAGACGCATCCGATTCACCAGAAACGCCTGATGAAACCCCTAATGAACCTCATATAATTTCTCTTCGGCTAGCTCAAGCAAGAGCTCCAAAAGCTCATAAGTTTGTTGCAAACGTCTATGGCTATACATATATGCAACATGTTACAGTACTACATCTTGATAAGAAGCTCTACGAAGGTCGACTTGTATCGATGCATAAGAACAAGGTCAGAGTTCACTACTGTGGTTGGATTGACGCCTTTGATGAGTTTATTGCGTTGGGCAGTAGAAGAATTCAACCTATCGACAATGATCATGAGGTTTTGTGTATTGAACCAGGATATAGTGAACGATATGAAGCAATGGACCATGAATGTACTGAGGTTGTCTCACAAGTTAATCAAAGAGAGCCACAAAAGCCCTTGATCAATAGGTTCAGTAGAAAACGTATTACCTTAGCAGATGTAGAATCAGACGAAAATTGTTCTGTTGCAGAACAATCCAATACCAATGAAGTCTCTACTGATACACAAAACGAAGGTATTCATTACACAAACAAAACTAACGTTCAACTGATGAACTCTATCTTCTGATTTAGTGAATGAAGAATCAAGAACTAAGGTGTGTTGTAATCAATGCAATGTTGTCATCAAACAGTTCAGATATTATTGTACATACTGTGAAACATCAGTTGAGAAACAGGACAATCAAGGACTTGATCTTTGTTTAAGGTGAAGCTTTATATTTTTGGGAGAATAAGCTATTCATTTTGATTACTAATTTTAAGAAAAACAGATGTTTCGACCAAAGTTTTCCATTTTGGCATGAACATCCAAGATCAGGCTTTGCAGTTCAGTCTGTGATTGACTCAGCTATTGGACCTAAACCAATCAAAGGAGAACTGGTTACCATATGGGAAGAAGACATCCTAGATACATCGATACCTAATGACGAGAATCCAAGTTCAAACATAGGAGGCACGAATGTAGAAGAAGAAATACCGAGCCTATCTGTGCAGAGTCAGCCTTCTGTCGAAACAAGCTCTAAAACTGACTCATTAAATGGAAAAGAGAATGATGCTGACCTTGCCACCAATGCTAGTCAAGTGTTTAAAGGAGATACAACCAACCAAACTGATCAAGGATATAAACTTTTAAAGAAATGGAGGAGCAGAAAAGTCTGCGCGTTTTGTAACGATGACGAAGACAACTCTGAAGAATTAGGCCAATTTATTGGACCTTTTATCATTTCAACTTTTAACAAGAATGGCGTTGAAAAGAAAAGATCCTTTTGGGCACATGATTCATGTGCCAGATATTCTCCAGAAGTGTTTTGTACCCCAGAAGGAAAATGGTATAATGTCACTCTGGCGCTGAGACGTGGAAGAGGAATGGTAAGTAGAATCAGCTCATTTTGGCAAAATATTAAATCACTTCTTGTTTTTATAAAGAGATGCCATGGTTGTAAAGAAAAAGGTGCAACAATAGGCTGCTTCGACTCAAAATGCAACAAAAGCTATCATTTGCCCTGCGCACAAAAGCCTGTGAGTTACTTTAGAAGCGGCGTCATATTCTGGTGCAGTATTCATGAAGCTTATTATAACAAAAAAGGTAGAATTTTCATTGCTTTTGTTTTGTTTTGTTTTGTTTTTTCTTTTTCAAAAAGAGATCTAACTTATAGCACTGATAGACACTTATGTTAACATATTCAATTGTGATGGCTGCACGAAAAAACTTACCGATGAGTCTTGGTTTACATGTGTCTCATGTGCATCAGAAAGCTATTTTCAGTCATTTGATCTTTGTGCTGAGGTAAATGAGTTGAACTAGGATTTCTCCTGCTTTTTTTCTCTGCTAACAAAGAGTTTAGTGCTTCGAGAAATCTCCAAGAAGTCACGAGCATAATGAGGATGAATTTGAAGAAACATGTATGTATTACCCTAATGTTTGTTGTAACGATATGCTCATTCAATGTGTGCTAGCATTTGCTATATTAAAAGAAATGGAAGCTCAAAAAGCAAGGGAAGCCGCAAGAATTAAAGAAGAAACAAGATGCGCCAGTAAGTATAAATCGAAATTTGCCATACTACAAGTAATTCACTATAATCTCTCAGATGAAGCCAAGAAAAAAAGAAAGCCAATGTTTCCTCGAAGACGTAGGAAATTGGCGGATGGAACAACTCCTGTATCTTGCTGCTATTGCGGTACATATGATGCAAGCGCTTGGCGAAAGGGCTATGACGGTGGTGTCATTATGTGTGATTCTTGCTTTCAGCTTGCTCTGCTGATAGACAACGACGGAAACTCTTATACTTTAGATAGTTTTGATCATGAACAAGACCATTATGCTACTTCTATAGACGATTATTCTCATAAACCTTATTTCACCAGAGATACTCTTTCGCTAACCAAATTCAGTCAAACCTCAACTGGGCCAAGGCTTTCTACATATGAGCCACAACCACATCAAATGTTTTCATTGACTTTTGATTCAACATATTTCGATATACCTGGAAGAGCACCACGATGGGCTTCTCATTCTGGAACTGATTATCATGGTATTTAGCAAACAAAAAAAAATATGTTTTCATTATAATTATTATGCCAACACATTGTGTTGTAGGAACTTGGCTACCGCAGACAGTACGAAGGTTTGTTAGGCAAAAGAATTTTATATCAAGATAATCTTGCTAAACTCTGAATTAGAGCCATTTTGAAATATACGAGTAAAGATGAAAGAGTCCTATCAAACTTTCTTGGTAGAGGTAGGCTTGTTTAAACATATAACAATGAGTGCTTTTGTATTAACACTCAGCTTCACTTCCAGGTACAGATGCTATTGAGTGCTTTTTACTTCAAAGAAGGTAAGATAAATGTAACATGAGGGGATTCAAAACTAATACTTTTGTTTTTGCTTTTAAAAAGGTGTTGCGGTGTAGACATCAATCCAGTAAGTTTTGTTTGCCAACTTGGCAATATGCTTTATGTTGCTT
The DNA here is from genome assembly GCA_025331445.1 of Blakeslea trispora. NCBI lineage: Eukaryota > Fungi > Mucoromycota > Mucoromycetes > Mucorales > Choanephoraceae > Blakeslea > Blakeslea trispora. Next base: position 19,182 of record JAIWNE010000109.1, on the reverse strand, counting down.
GTATTAAGAGTTTTTTCGGGAAAAAAAAAAACAGGCTGCTGTATCTTTATCTCAGCGCAATTGCTGCTTTGAGGTTCCTCCAGGGTTGACTTCTGCTGAATATCGACCCATCATTGCCCAAGCCGATTCTCGAAATTTGTCAGGCACATTATTTAGTGACGAATCGTTCCATCATGTTCTCTCCCACCCGCCTTATAAAGATTGCGTTGCTTACTCAACTCATTTAGATGGCGATCTTTCTAGGTAAGAAGTTCTCTTTTAGTTGCACTTCAAATCAAATTAAATGTAAAGCATTTTTAAGGTTTACAAACATGGAAGACTTTAAAACTGAATATACAAAAGTTGTTCAGGAAAGTTGGAGGTACCTTCGCAATGATCTTGCTATACAACACTGACTGACACTTTTATTCATGATGCCGTTAAACTAGACTTCTTAAAATGAGCAGAAGAGTGACTCTGGGTATAGGCGATAATAGAGAGCATTGCTTCTATATACCTGTTAGCTTCCAGCTAATGAGGCTTTATATTGACAATGGATTTGAACTTGAAGAATTGGTAATATATTTAAGCACGAAAACAAGAGTCTACAAGTTTAAGCTCTTTCTCAACCTCATCCATAGATTGTAAAAAGGCAACGTTATTGTTCAGCATTTGGTCTAGGATCAGTACTATGTGTCCAATATGATTTCTTAGTCTTCACACACGAGTTTATTGCAACTTTTAGAAAGATACCACAGGAGAATATTGACAGAATGTTGATCAACGATGCTGATGGCGGTTAGTACCTTTAACTTTTTCGATTCAGTGTACTGATTTGTATTGACATTCAATCTAAGGCCTACAAGAAAAGGCTAATTGTAGACGTACTATTCGGGGTGTGCCTTCTTCCGCCATCACTAGAAAAAGCGTAGTGATGGGCACTGTTTGGGTGTTCAAGCCAACTGAGGAACACCAGTTCAAGGACTTGTGCGTCTCACGTATGGTTGAGCGCTTTGGTAAAGATGACGGTAATTGGGAACATATAGAATTCGAGTTTGATGTAAGAACAACAAAGCAAAATCAAAATATTTAGCACATTTCTTAACTACAAGAGTGGATGATTTTTTTTTTACTATAGTCGTTGACAAATGAGCCGAGCTCTACAGAAAAGCCTCATCATATGGGTAAGTTTATGGTTAACAATTATAAGAGTGTTGAGCAAAAACTGATTTGTAAATTTAGCAAAATCTCAGGAAGAAACTTCTTCTGAGAGCAATCCTCTATCAGAATATGAAAGGCAGAGAGTTGAAAGAATTCAAGAAAACAACAAGACTTTGCTTAAATTGGTAAGCCTGAATATATATATCTTTACTCGCTTTCTTAACATCCAAAGGATAAATTAGGGTCTTATATCTGAGCTAAGCGAAGAGTCAGAAGATGTAATACATTATGAAAACATGATGCAGATAAAACCATACGAGAATGGCAGTTTAGTCCTCATGATTTCGAACCACTTGGAAAATTTATCACCCAAGTGTATCAATGAATATAGAAAGTCACTCGTTTCATTGGCAGAAGAAGCTTTGGTAAAACTAGCGCCCAAGGGAATGTTGATCATAGGTGTAAAAGATATACGTGATCCATTTACAGGGAAACTTTGGCCTCTGACACTACTCGTCCAAGAAGATATCGAAAAGAACATCAATCGAGATCAACTTCGACTAAAGGAAATGGTTGTAGCTGTTCCAGAAGGGTTTTCAAAGGATCGTAAGCAAAAATATGTTGAAGAAGAAGACCAAGAGGAGGAAAATGAAGACACTGAGATAGATATTGAAACCGTTGAACACGATCATTTACCTATCGTTCATACTATATACCTAGTTCTTCAAAAAATGTAGTGTATCTCATTAAAGCCTGATTGCCATTGAGAAATCAACAGCATCTATCTACTAAGCACTAGTTATTTTGTCCTTGGAAGGATTTATTAGATCATTTATAGCCGAAATAAGCAGAAAAGAATTATGAAGCAGTCTTATTTATATCTTATAGTTCTCTACATGAGCAAACTATTTCTCTATTATATCTCTTGGAAAAAGTATCTCTTGTCCTGTAACACTATTTAGTGCTGTTATAAAAATTCCACTATAACTATCAATCAAAAAGTTATCAAATAACTAACATGTAACAATAATCTAAAAGTTTTAAAATCAAAAAGGTCCCACCGAGAATCGAACTCGGATCACCGGATTCAAAGACCGATATGATAACCATTACACTATGGAACCTCATATATTTTTTTAACGCAAACAAATAAATATTGTAATAAAATCCGAGCCGGGCACCTAATTTTTATTTGTTCCGGACCGTAGAAACTATTTTTCGGGTCGAACAAAATGTTTTTTTGCATGAATTGCCTTTTTCTATTTCACCACTGAAAGTTGTTGTTTTTAGTCAGATCTGTCAAAGTATGTTTTGGACTTTCAATAGTCATTTGTTTCTGGCTATGTCTTCCCTGCTTCAGATTTTACAGCAATTTAGATTATTTTGCTTTTTTTTTTTGGAAAACTACTGCAAACGATAACAAACTGCATTAAAAAGTACACTGAAGAACTTACTCCAAAACGAATACTTTTTTCTAAAAAAAAAATAAATGTAAAACACTTTAAAGAGAAGTTTAAAAAGATCATAATTCAAAGATTTACAAAAAGATGATGAGCTCGTAAACGAAAAGTTGTTGGAAAGAGACGATCTCAGGGAACATGCAAGCTCATCTCGGCCTCATGTCCCAAATTGCCCAGTTTTGCGTTTTTAATCCATAAAATAACTCGTAAGCAGTTGTTGTTTATTGCGTAAAAGTGCATTTATTCATAAAAAAGGCTTCTCGTTCGTGATGCAATCCACTTCTTTCAGAAAAACAAAAAGAAAGAGACATAACCGACTCAAACACAGAAATGCAACCTACCTTCTGCTTGATATGCGTGGTGAGAGTCAAGCTTAGTTTTGAAGATAAAAAATAGCAATCTGTTACGCTGACTTTTTTTTTTGGGTTGAAGTTGACATGCAGTATAGAAGCTTTAAATTGCCAGATCAGAGTCTGCATCTGTTATACTGCATCGCTGAGGTGGTGAAAGCTCGTTGAGTCTCACCTGCTTTTAGCGAGATAAACAAACTATGACTATCAGCCTGTAATGATTGTCGGACATCAAATGAGAAATAGAGTCAAGTTTAGTAGATAGATTTATAAGTATAAGAAGATATCGTTTATTGTATAGAAATCAATGGAGTATTTATATGTTTTGGGAAATGTTAACGAGGTGATAATAATATGAGATGGCTTGATTTTCTGTTGTGATATAGTGGGATGTTTCTTTGATTCCAAAAGTATTTCACTTATGGTCATAGGCACAAACACGTCACACGGCCATATTTTTTTTGAAAGGCAGGATGATAAAGTGTATTTTCTTGCTTCTTAACTTAAACTACATACACATATACCAACAATGAATAATAGCGGTATTCAAAGCAAGAGCAATACCTTTTCAAATGAGCCCATAGACGCAGCCAATTCAACATTGAAGCAGATTCTTGCTAGATCGAAACTCACAAATAACAAGATTCTGTCTCAAGAATTACCTACGATTGAAAGAGGATTAGACCAAATCGAATCACAATCTAAAGAGTTGTCTTCTAAAGCCACAAGTACTGAGGAGCCAGTTGATGTGAGAGCGTAAGTTGATGGTCGTGCATTTCTTCACTAGACTAAAAAAAAAAGCGGGTTCTTAGACATTATTTCTTGGCGCAGGGTGGTGTCAATACCCATGTGTTAATGAAAGAACTTGGAACAATTCATTTAGGAGGACATGAAGAGCATAGACAGCCTATTCAAGACACAGATGTAGAAAGATATATTGAGCAGCAAAGTACAGAGACGGTCATTAGAATTATTGAGGATGGACGTCAGGAGGTAGATATCAAACGGAGAGTTCATTATTGTCGTTTACTCATTCCATTTAAACAGATTATGCTTGAATCAGACAGATTGTTTACAAATGACTTGGATAGCTTTTCACAGACTATTTTAATTGATGAACTCAATGTGAGTGCATTTGATAAACCTACTGTTACTTTGTCCAAGACCAAATTCGACCCAACTCTTATTGTTTCTGCTGGACATTATGCAACTCAATAAACCACCTCGAATTTTTTTAAAAAAGAAAGGTGTCATAACTTTGCACAGATATCGAGTGTGTACCTAACACATTACTGTACGAGATCTACGCTTTTTTGCTTCTTTTTTGTGCTTAGCTTATTAAGGAAGAAAAAAAAAGAGAGAGGTTTGAGCTGAGCTACCAAATAACTTAAATTGGATAATGATGATTGTAAACATCCATGTTTGGGCAAAACACACAAAAGCCTTCTTACGCTTTATTGGGAAATCAAGGTGTTTAAAGCTCCAAATCAATGTCAGCTAATGTCTCAAGACTTCCAAAAATAGTGTATGTGTGTGTTTTAGAAGGTGAAAAGTGGGTGAATAGTCCCCGACTATGAGCTGTACAGTAAGTCTGATTTAATTAGTAATAGCAACTATGAGAGAAAGAGAAAATAAAAGGAAGGCATGAGAAACTATCTCATTCATCACGAGCACTCATGTTTGTTGACGCCTCATTCACATACGCAACATTAAGAAAGTTGTTTCGGTATGCTACTCAAAATCGAATCGACTAGATTCAGATCTCATAAATGACTAATGCTTGGTTTCTTTCGGGACAGGTAACTAAAATTTATCCGGTGCAGTGGCATAAATGTCTGAACTCAAAATTAGACTTTGATATAAAACGTGCCAAAGTTTTTTTTTTTCTTTTCTTTACTTTTTTTTCGTAAAAAAGCATCTGCTACTGTATATCCCATGTCCAATTCAACTGAACGCGTTTTTATTATCGGTGGTACTGGAAACATTGGTGTCAAAACGGTCAATGATCTTGTTGCCAACAATGTGCCTGTAACACTTTATGCTCGTAATCCCGAAAAGGTCAAGACCACTTTTACGACAAACAATAACCTTATCCAAGTAGTAAAAGGTGATTATAGTGATCTTTCGCCTCTTAAAGAAGGAGTCAAGGGGCATACTCGTCTATTTCTGCTTGTGAGTGACTTTTCTAGATTTGCCGAAATCAAGCGTGAGATTGCTGAATATGCTTATGCTGCTGGTGTCAAGCAAATAGTTGATATCTCTTCCTTCACTGTTGACCATGGCTGGAGACGCTCTTACCTTGGTCAAGAACACTATTTAGGCGAAAAGAGTGTACTTGACATCCCTAATCGGGGCAAGTTTGTTGCTTTACGTCCTGGCGTCTTTATGTCCAATTTGTTCTGGCAGTCTAATGTCAACACAGAAGGATATATATGCGATGATATCCCTGCCGACCAGCCTCAATCATGGATTTCTCCCAACGACATTGGTGCTGTCGCTGCTGTTATTTTGCAAGGTGATGCCAACAAGTATGGAGATGCTGTCTATGGCTTACATAGCGATGTTGTAACTCCAGCTGAACGAGCTGCTATCTTTTCGAAAATTCTTGGACGGGAGATCCCTTATAAGCAAGTGACTCCCATTGAGCGCTATCATAAAATGGTTGAGCATCACACACCCCCTCCTATCGCATTGGATATGGTTGACAACCTTGTAGGCTCTGATATGCAGCGGGTAACACCATGTATTGAAATCCTTACTGGAAAGAAGCCAGAAACATTGGAGCACTATTTAACTACTAACAAACATCTCATTAAATAAATAAAAAATAAATGTATTTTATGCGTTCAATTTCAACCCTATTGAATGACCGCTAAACAAACGCATCCCTTTTTTTCTCGCTTCTCTTTCTCTCTCGCTCTCTTTTTTTTTTACAACATTGTCAAATAAATGGAGGCCAGTATATTCTCTCCAAGTCTTATTAAAGGCTTGACAGACAAAATATACGACAGGCGCAAAGCTGCAGCTTTAGAAATTGAGAGGTGCATGAGGGCATTAGTTTGGAAAGATGCTGTATACATTTTCTTATCGTTTTTTTCCTAGACTTGTGCGCGAGAACGAAGATTCAAAAGAGCGAATCACGCAAATAGTAGATGCTTTAGTACAAGAGTTTGTTTATTCTAATAATCCCTATGCCCGATATGGTGGTCTGATCGGATTAGCAGCTACTTCCATTGCTTTGGGCCCAGTAAGATTTTGAATGGCTATGTTTTGCGTGTTCATTTATACCATTCTTTTTCTTTTGGTATATTAGGGTGTTTCTCAATATTTGGATATAATTGTACCACCCATTTTGTCTTGTTTTAGTAACCAAGACCAAAAAGTACGATATTATGCATGCGAGAGTATGTACAATATAGCTAAAGTAGCTAAAGGCGAAGTTTTACGATATTTCAATAGTGTTTTTGATGCACTATGTAAAGTAAGTTTGAACAAAAAATTCTCGAACTTTGTTTGTCATTCAGAGGGATGGCTCAACCATTTCTTGATTTCTTTTTGTTGACTATAGCTTTCAGCTGATTCTGAGATTAGTGTCAAGAATGGCGCTGAATTGCTTGATCGTCTCATCAAAGATATTGTGTCTGAGCTTTCCACTACTTATGTTTCACCTTATAGCGAGCCTTATAACTCAGTAGAAGCAGGTGGTGAGAAGCTGCCAACGCCATCTTCGTTGCCTAGAAATACAGCGTTTTCTCTGCCTCGATTTATACCCCTTCTCAGCCAACGTATCTATGTTCGAAATTCAGCAGCAAGACAGTTCTTGGTCTCTTGGATGTGTGTCTTGGATTCTATCCCAGATCTTGAATTGATTTCATTCCTGCCCGAGTTCTTGGATGGATTGATTCGTTGTCTGAATGATGCGAGTGAAGATGTTCGAGTCGCGACCAATGGGTTGCTTCAAGACTTTTTGAGTGAAATCAAAGAAGCAGCAGCAGCACGTTCACTGCAAATTCAGAGGGAACAGGACCAGCGAAAGCAATTGAGTCAGGCTGGGACAAAAGAAGAAGACAAAGAGAGCTTGTCGGAATCTATTGTGTTTGACAAAGAGCTAGTGACGCAAGAAGAGAATACAGCAGAACAACAAGAGATACCTGATGCGGAAAATGACGGTCATGGTAAAGGAACCTATGTTCCGGGTCAGGGTGTTATTGTACAGTACAGTCGCATTGTCGAAATCCTAGTTCCACACCTTTCTTCAACAGAAGAAGACATCCAAAAAACGGCCTTACTATGGATTAATGCCTTTATTGAGATCGCCAAAGATGTGATTATCAAATTCACACCTGAGATCATAAAAGCAGTTTTACCTTCGCTTGCTCATCCTGTAGCCGAAATACGTATGATTGCCCTTGAGATGAACCGCAACCTTCAGAAACTTGTACTTGAGACACCCGTACATCAGCCTGAGCCAACGACCAGTAAAAGCGATCCCTCCGGTGGTATTCAGATTCAGCAAAAGAAGAACAAATCTGCTTTGATGAATCAAGTGGATAGCAGTGCAGATCCATTTGACTATCAAGCTACAGTAGCTAATTTACGACTTCAGTTTCTAAATCAGCATGAAGAAACTAGGGTAGCGAGCTTGGATTGGTTGCTCATGCTCCATAAAAAAGCACCCAACAAGATTCTTACATCGGATGATGGCACTTTTCCAGCATTGCTAAAGACATTATCTGATTCATCGGAAGAAGTAGTGCGCCGTGACTTGCAGCTATTGGCACAGATCTCATCTCATTCAGATCATGAATATTTTCGCAGTTTTATCGTAGCATTGCTTTCGCTATTCAGCACTGACAGGCGTCTTCTGGAAACACGCGGTAGTTTGATTATCCGTCAGCTGTGTATGAGTCTTGATCCTGAGCGTATTTATTGTGCTATTGCAGATATATTAGAACAAGATGAAGACCTGGAGTTTGCCAGTATCATGATTCAGAATTTGAACATCATCCTAGTTACTTCTTCTGAACTATCTGACCTGAGAAAACGATTGCGCAATCTAGAGTTAAAAGACAATCAACGCCTGTTTAATGTATTGTACCGCTCATGGTGTCACAATGCAGTATCTGCCCTCTCCCTGTGCTTGCTATCTCAAGTGTACGAGCATGCTGCTAATATGCTTCAGATATTGTAAGTCAAAAGAAAAGGGACATACATACGGTTGTTTATTAATATTGTCTATGAAGCGCTGAATTAGAGATCACAGTCAACATGTTAATTCAGATTGACAAGTTAGTCCAACTACTAGAATCACCTGTTTTTACATGTATGTCACCAAGAAAAAAAAAAGCAAGTGAACAAAAACAAGATTGACATCCTCTTTAGATCTTCGTTTGCAACTACTTGAGCCTGGAAAATACCCCTATTTATTCAAGTGCCTCTATGGTATTCTGATGTTATTGCCACAATCATCTGCATTCTCGACATTAAGGAATAGACTTAATAGTGTTTCTTCACTAGGATTTCTACATGTCTTACCCAAAAGGTTAGTTTTGATCAAAAGTACAAGATGACTCATTTCAAAATTCATCGTCTTCATCCATTAGTCCTGTTACTTCTTCTACAACATCATCGTCTGACAGAAAGCAACTAGGCAAGACAAAAATAGAAGAAACCAGTACAATCAAGTATCAAGACCTACTGACTCATTTCAAGTCGGTGCAGGCCAGGCATGAAAAACAGAGAAAACAAGGTAAAAAAAAAAGCTCATTGGATCTTCAATAAAAGCTCAAAGAGAATTGTCATAGCATTACAAAGTACATCTCGTACCTCTGCTGTCAATAGTGCTTCACGCACAAGAAGGCCAAGAACCCTTTATGGTGGCAGCGGAGCAGAAGGGTCACCTAACCAGCTCTTCAGCCATGAAAACAAAGGATTAGGGATCAGTTCTGGAATAAACAATAATCTAATTGTAGGTGGTGGAGGTATTCGAAGCGGCATGGCTAGTTTGGGGCTCTCACCTTCGTCAGGTCATTACTCAAATGCATCGAACAATAGCAACGATAGTCTCAGTAGTGGTAGTGGAATTGTAAACAACAACTCATCTTTATCAAATCCAAACTATAGTAACGGAAGCAACAATTTGAGTGCAGGTCATAACAATCCATCTGCTAGGTTATCAGCAAGCACAAGAAGAAATCGAAGAGTATAAGTTGAGAGCCACCCTATTTTAATGATTGTTGACTATTCTACAACATAATAAGAAAACACGAAAAATTCTTTTTCTTCTTGTATTGTCTCTGTGTAAAAAAGAAGTAATAACAAACTAAAGAATAATACTAATACAGTAATTGCCCATTGAAACTTTTCACAAACCATCCTTTTATCTGAAAATCTCCTATTAGTGTTGCGCTGACTTTAACAAAAGAAACAAAAGCAAATCGGATTTGGAATGAGGGAAAGAGAGGCAAGCAGTTGCGGGTGTATATTTGGTAAAAAGGGGTATATATCCTAGCTTGTTTCTTTTTGGATTTCAATCAGAATGTAGTCGCTGTAGTAGTAGTACTTTTGGCAATAGTTTTGTTGATCAATGCCGGTTGCGAAGGACGCTTTGGTTTCGGCAAGCTCTTTACTTCATTTTGTGGAGAAGAACGATTGGTACCAGGATGTGATTGCGTAAAAGTCAGAGAAAGATGATTCAGCTTGGTTTCAAGTTCACTAAAAGGAAGAACAAAGCATCAAATAACATATCATATTAAGTCAAGAAAGTAATAGCGGACATGCTTACATTGTCTTCAAGTGATACTCGTTTCTTTCTTGTAGTGCCGTGTGTAGTTGATGTTTTAGTTCATCAATATTCTGATTTCTATACATGTTGGCCAAGGCATCCAATTCAGAATTGAATTTCTATATCCAAAAGAGAAAATGAACAAATCGATCTGGTCACTGTACGGATGGACAGACTTACATCGCAAACAGATCCAAGTATAGTAATAGTATCTTGAAGATCAGCTTTTAAGTTTTCAATTTCAATGTCTCTCTAAGAAAAAGAAGAGAGGCATAAGCACATCAATTAGCATACAGTGTTCCTTTATTTCTAACCTTTTCCAGTTGCGAAGTAAGGTATCGAACTGCTTTTTGCTTGTTTTCCAACTCCAAATAGACATTGGTATCGTAAGGCGATCGATTATGAAAGTAAGAATCATTAGCATAAAGCCTTGAATCGTTTATGGCTGGAGCTATAGGGATAGTCACATCTGATACAGGTCGAGTAGGCAATGATTCAATCAGCTGTGGAAGAAGGAAAAGCCGATTGGCAAGTTTTTTTAAGCAAAAAAAAAAGAAGAAAATGTCTGAACAGTATTTAAAAAACTTACTCTCCTTGGTAAGGATGCATGTCCTAAGGAATTGCGAGCGTACGGAAGAGGATGGTCGTTATTGGTTGTTGATAGAGTAGAATTGTTTCGACTGTCAAGTGTAGAGAAATTGCTATCATTTTCACTCATTGTAGGAGTCGATTCACGGAAACTGAGAGGCAGTTTTGATCTTTTAGCCAACACAGAATCCAACCTAGTAAGACTATCTTGATGCAATGTGCCAATGTTTTCTTCTACCGAACTATCTATAGATGCTGCCATTAGCTAGAAACAAAAAAAAAGGAAGGTGAGATGTATATTTGTTAGAAAGGAACTTTGCTCACCTCAGCCTCAATAGACAAAGCTTTTGAAGACTGGGAACTTGCCTATAGTAGTAATAATTAGCCAATGTTTAGATCTTCTTTTTCTGACAAACACTGTACATCAAGTTGGGTTATCTGCGTGTTGACCTGAGTTGAAGCAAATCGATGTAGAGATGACTGAAATTGCGACAACAGCTTTTCATCTTTATGGCTGGTTTTTAAAGATTTTGTTTTTGATCCAAAGCTCTGTTGCGACCTCATTGAGTCTCTTCCATTCGTTGTTTCAGCCACAGATAAGTTACTTGAAGCTTCTATATTGAGTTGATATTCACTACAGCCAATTGAGCTAGTACTCAATTTTGCAGAATCATCCAGTATTGAGCTTTGACTAGGGGAAGTAGAAGATGAGGAGTCAGTAAATGATATTTGGCTTGTTCTTGATTTAAGGTCATTTTGTTTGAGTCTATATGTTTGCCCAGTCAGAGCGAAAAAGTTCTTGAAGGTCGTTTTACTTGTTTTGCGCATCAAGTCTTTCTTGACTAACGAGAACCGACTATGATTACTACCAGTGCTGCTGTGAGTCGAGTTAGAAGCAGGCAACGATATGTGCGTATTTGAAGTAGCCATGTATGCAGCTTGGAGTAAGTCATGGTCGCATGCGAATACTATATAGTGGTTTGATTAGTATATGCTGCACTCTCTTTTTATATTTATGCTCATCTTTTGAGTCGCTTACAATTTCCAAAAAGCTGCCTTTGTGCAGATTCAATGTCTTCTTTTGAAAAAGACTTAGAAGATAGTTCATCACCACTTGTTTTACCAAAAGCGCATTTACTTCGCATGGTAAGATGAAACTGAATTTTCTCACTGCTACGTTTCGACAAAACGATTCCCACAATGTTTGGTGCCATGAAGCAGCGACTAAGAACCGACTTGATATCTATCTCTTTGTCTTCTTCGACAAGGAAAAGGGCAATATCACTCTACATTGATATGTTCGTGTTAGGATGGATAAGCTCAAAAGAAAAGAAAAAGCAAGTTACTGTTAGTCTTCATCTTTTCTACCTTGCTTACAACTTGATGATACTTTGATGTAGGATAGACGCTAGCAAAAAAATGATGATTATTCCATTGACAATGGATTGATTTGGCCAAATCATCTATTAAAATAATATACATACTTAGTGTTTTTGACCCATGTTAGACCCTCCTTCATACACTACCATTGTGTTTGACGTCTTGTTTGGACTTTCCAAATTGATAGATGAAGTCGGATTTGATACTGCTTAAATTTTCGAGATGAATCTTGTTGTGTAGGTTACCACCACTCAAGCTAAGCGAGAAACAATGTTTTAGCTGATCGTAATGAAAATAAGCTTCTAATGATTTCTGAGTCATTTCATCGGTGTCAGGTGAAGCAACGTATGAACTTGAATAATCGGTGTAGGCCAAGGTTAGATTATGCAAAACATCTGAAAGCAAAGAATTAGCTTCCTCTTTCGCATTCTTTTTCTTGTTATGATCTAATTACCTGAGGGATCGCAATGTATGCTCAATTCAGACAGATGAGCCCATCCAACAAACTTTAGTTTGCCATAACCAAGCTGAGAGCTCAAGCAAAACTCTTTTTGGTTGCCATTCAATCTCTGTTCAAGCCCACATAGTTCGAGACCATCCATATCATAAGAGGGTCGTTTGGCAATCATTAATTTGTCAGAAAACAAAAAAATTGTCATAGGTCTTATTGGCTTTAGGCTAAGTGAATCGATTTCAGCGACATCAAGATAATACAATAAGCGACGTTGATAGCTCATTAATGATTCCTAATCATAACTTGTGTAAGCATCAGAGAGGGAGTGAAGAAAGAGAGAGAGAAAATATAAAATACATTACAGGACAATGATGAATATACTGAAGCAAGGAATGAAACACTTTCATCAATTCACCTTCCACATTTTCTCTCATATTGGCAATCTCTCCCGCCTTTGAAAGAGCAGCACATAAACCAGGCATTTCGGCATGATTGTCAGTTGTATGTTTTATCAATTCTAGAAGGAATATTGAGATTAATAAGAGAACGGATTCTTCGATTACATGGAACAAATTGTTACTACGTACCTTTTAGCATCATTGCGTATCTTCCTATTCGTTGACCTGGCAAAACCAAGTAATCATAAACTGTTTGATTTCCATCTCTTGAATAACTGCTTGCATTCTTTGTGTCATTTCAGAAACCATTGAAAGAAAGGAAGAGATAGATACAAGTCACTTACTTTTAGGAAATTGACATATCGTGGATTTTTCATTTGTTTCTCATTCAGAACGCGAGCGTTGTGTACGCCTAATAGATATTTGTTATAACAACCAAGGTTGTTCATCTAGTTTATCATTATTAGTAACAAGCGTTAATATGCTTCAGGATAATTATTCTACATGTGAAAGAAGCAGATCACCCAGGTTTTGTGTTTCTGAATCAAAATCAAGCAATGTTTGACACAGCTGTTCTGAAACTTGAATAAGTTCATCGATGTTCATAAAGATATTGGTGCATTCGTACTGCCCAATGATAGCACCATCTTTATCCTTCGAGCTTAGTCGTAATGGGTCGGCAATACGCTATCAAAACAAAACAATCAATACATGGCATGTTGAAATGAGTTTAGATTATCAAACATACACTCTTGAAAGTTCTTAAACTGTTCAAATAACTAATTTCGGTATGCATAAATTCTTGAATTAGACCGTTTCTTCTCTCATTATTCTTTTGTATATATATAAAAAAAAAGAGATGCTAATTAAAGAACAGAGCAGCGGAAATCTGAAGGTAATGTAAATACCTTTACAAATCGTCTTTTTTGAGGCAATGATACGTTGTCATGATGATAGAATGATGCATATGGTTCTGCAGAAGTAACAATATCTTCGAAATCGCTGAAAGCTATCATTTTTTTTTGAAAATTAAGGTTTGGTAACAAAAGTAAAATGTATGTCTTTATGCGTGTACCTGAACTATTATCGCTTTCAGCCAAAGATGAATCAGGAACTACAATATCATAATAATGACACTTTTTTTTATTGTGCAGTGAAAGTGAGTACCTTTTCTTCTTTTCACTTTATATGTTTATGGTAAGCACAAGTATTGCTTTATTTACCACAGACTCCAAAGCGGTAGGTAGTGGTTGATTGGGATGAAACTCAAGCAATTGTCGGGAACACGCATAACCTATACTATCCAGACTGATATCAAGCTGATGCATAAAGGTGAAGTTGTTGTACTATATAGCCCTAGAAACGTTGCCTAGATTTGGTAAATTCCAGGTTAAATGAATAACAATAATACTGAAAAGACTTTTTAAAAATACAGAGAAGAGAGAAAAATAATAAAAGTTGAAGAGAGAAAAAAATTAGTTTGACTGTTTAGGCACTGCAATTTATTTTTGCTTTACGCGTTACATTGAGATACAATTGTTTTTTTTTGTATGTAAACATCTTTTCCGAAAAAGATTGTCTTTCTTCCCGCTATCCTTCACTTTTTGTTTGTGTAACGGTAAGGTTGAACAAAACTCACTATGAACTTGCCATTTGTAAAGGTGATCAAGGCACTCCTTCTACCCACGCTCCTCTTATGCTTCTGATGCCTATTCTTCAACTTCTTCCTCTCACATTCAAAACGAACGTTTGGTCTTGCTGTGCGTGGTATCTGTTGTCGATGATTCTCTGTTTCCCTCGTTGAAGTGCCTATTGGAATATGGGTCTGGAGAGCCCATAGACCTTAGCGATATGCTTCAGGTGTAGTGCCTTGGAGCCTCGCTAGTGTGCAACTACCTCTTGGTAAAGTATGGACTTCGGTTCTAGCTATCATATCAACCCAATGTATAATTAAAGACGTATTCTTCACTTTTGCCCTCACCTCTATCCATATCGCTTCTTTTGCTTCGCTCCCCCGCTTCCTTTACTTTTCAGCTTTTGACATCCAAAGCTACATTCGGATTACTGGCATCTCCCTCGCTTCTCTTTCACTTTTTTTCATTATGATTTAAAGGATTTCAATCAAAACCGGACTTGTTTCCCTAAAAAAAAGTGAAAAGAAAATAGATAGACGCTGATAACATCAATAATTACTTGTGTTTTTTTCAATGGCTTATAAGGAATTGATTTTTGCGAATAAAATAAACCAAAAGAGATTCATAGGTTTTGACTTCTTTCACCATCTAGGGATGGTGTTGTTGTGTTTGCGCAACAAGATTTGAACCTTTGAGGCCCCTTTTTTTCGCAGATTGTATCAAGGCTCTGTCATTGTAAGTGGACTTAACTATAGTAAATTAAGAAAGTGAAATACACTTATACTTTTGCTTTGCTCTCTTGCTCATCCCATTTATCACTCTTAAACTCAAGATCATTTTTGAACAGCATTCTTATGCACAACCTGTAATACGTGGTACGAAAGTAATAGAAAGACAGACAGAAAACTGTGGGTGCCAAGTTTTCCCCCTCTTCTCTTTTTTACTTTATCTGTTTTCTTCACTTTTAATTATTCTCTTTCTTAAAGATGCAGCAAGTCATCTATTCAAAAGCTAAAAATATATCTGAGAAGCAGGAGACTAAAGCAATGCTTACATTTTAGGCTTTTTATTATTGAAGGTAAGTCATATACAGTCACTGGAAACAGAAATTCGATCGGGCCTTAAATAAAGCATATCTGGCATGATGATGACCACAATCAATATTTCATTCTTTTACAAAAAACAATTCAATTCAGATATGTCTACTATTGAAATCAAAAGCAGCCGTGACAAACACAACAAGAGTGAAGAGAAAGCTTATTGAGGAGTGTATTGGTTGAATCGCGCTAGCATTCCTTGAGAGAGATTTCACGCATAATGGTGATCTCTTACGCGACTATAAACAACATCGTGAAAAAAGGCACACTTCTGTCCAGCGTTTCATCCTGGCTCAACCCCAAAAGCTAATGAAAGAACAATGAGACACCTCGATCGAATTGTAACAAGCAACCCTTTCTTTAGCATTGATGGTATCAAACACGAGCTGGAGAAATTGGAAGTTGCAGTCCGTAGAAAGACTGTCGTCAGCTATTATCGTCAGCTAGGCTTCAAATCTTACCACGCATCTCACAAGCCTGCCTTGAAAAAGATTCACAAGGAGTTTCGCCTGAAATGTGCTAAGGAACATGTCGTTTGGACAACAGAGCTTCAACCCTGGTACTTGAAAACCCAAGCACAGAAGGACAGACGCTTCTTGTTTCAAGAAGATGGGGCTACGTGTCATACAGGAGCTTCTGCGTGTCTTTGGAGGAGCCGTCATTTGATGAAGAAGCTTGAGTACTGGCCTGCCCAAAGTTCAGACTTGAACCCCATTGAGGATCTGTGGTGGGCTCTTGAGCAGCGTATAGCAAGCAGACGCCATGCTGTCCATAACACTGCTCAGCTGAAGGAATTGCTGCTGGATGAGTGAAGTAAAGTCAGCAGTGATTTACTTGTTCGCTTGGTGAACAACATGAAGGACCTCTGTCAAGCCGTAATTGATGCTAAAGGTAGTACAACAAATCATTAGCCCCGTTTTTTTTTAATGACGAAAAACAGAGCTCAATTGGATATCGTCTTGAATCACTAATGTGTCTTTTAGTTTATGCATCTTTAACGCTGAGTTTTGATTTTAAAAAGTGATCGAATTTCAGGTTCCAGCAACTGTAGATAAAGAATGTGAAAAATGTAAACAAAATTTCTGCCCAACGCATCTTTTTTGTGTGTGGCTGTATTCTCTCTTTTTACAGTTACTCTGCTATAGATACACTACTCCAAATGTCTGCTAACAACACCGTTTACTCTTTGACTAGCATCACAGATGCTTTGCAAGAATCCTCAATCAGAGGCGTCATGAAGTTGCAAACCAACGAAATTATTCGCGTAGAAGCAGCTCAATGGAAGGAATGCTTTGTTGCAATTAACGAGGCTTGTTCATACAGCTGGAGAATCATCAACTCCAACAAGCAAGCCGGTGATCTTTCTCCTGAAGAAGCCCGTGCAAGAGGCATTACCCTTGTCTTCTCCCAGCAGTACTGCTGTCACCGTACTGGCAGTTACAAGTCGACAGCCAGTCGACGTCCTGTCCAGAAGAAGTCGAAGAAGGTCAACTGTGCTTGTACTCTTCGCATCAGAAAGTACTATGCTCATCCCGAGTTTTATGAACTTGTTCTCGAGAAGGACCACACCAACCACGTTCCTGGCAATGTTTTGGATGACATTCGCACCCTTCCTCTTGCTAAGCAAAGATTGCATGAGATCTTGCAGCAGCTTAAGCACTCCTCCAAGAGTCCTCGTCAAATCAGGATTGACATGCTTAAGACTGCTGACTCTTTTGGTCATGCATCTCAACGTAAGGTCAACTACCACGACATTCTGAACTTGATGAACAAGGTAATTTATTAAATAACCATTGTATAATGTCTTTGACTTTAATCCCTCTTCTACTTAAGGTTGACAAGGAGCCTTACCATTTTCACAAGGATCATATGGCATCCTTCAAGATCTGGGTCAATGAGAAGCTTCCTGCCGAAGGATTCAACTGCTTCTCTGGCAGCTTGGGCTATACCCGAGATGTATCGAGATTTGCCTTTGGTTTTTGTTCGCCTGATTTGGGCGCCAAAGGTATTTTTTTTTTTGGAAATAATGTTTGTTCCCTTACTGATTCAACTTTGTATAGAATTATATTCCTTTCTTACAGACAAATCGCTTGACGATCTTTTTCTGCAAGCTTTCATCAGCAAGAATGAAATGCTAATTATTTCAACTAGCAGCCAAAGTTCTCGGGAACAGCTAAGAAACACTTGGACAAGACGCTACAAAGAGCTGTGGAAGGAAGCAAGAAAGAACGAAAAGATGAAGAGGTGTATGGTTGAGGTTGAAGAGGATATGTGGAAGTTGTTGTATTCTTCAACGGTAAATACAGGTGCATTTGTAATGAGATCTCTGCTCACTTCTTTCCTTGATTTTATAGAATGTACAGAACAATTTGGACTCTCGTTTGTTTCGTTGGTGCGAGAAGAAGGTAAAGACTTAAATTATTTAGCTCTATGATTTGCACTCATGAAAAGCTGCTATTAGTTCAAGGAGGAACAAGAAGATGAAGTCGAATCAGAAAGCATTCCTGCTGAAGTCTTTCTTTTAGAAGAAAAAGCTGACAAGAGTTTGACTGAGCAATTACAGATCATGAGCTGCAAGTTGATAATGACATTCGATACCTTGACAGGTTTGCAAAAGAATGTTTTGAAGTAAGAGACATACATATGTATAACGTAACACGAGAAAACTAACATGACAACCTAGACTTAGTGTTTCAAATATTATCAACTTTAATTGCACGCAGTATTCAGATGAATACGCTCGTTACTTAAGTCTTGCTCAATACAAGAAGCTGGCGGAGTTAAAGGCACCAAGAATTATCAGCCAAGAAGAAGAAGAATTAAAGCGCTACTTCAAGGATGCCAAGCAAGTAAGTACATAAAGATATACACGCTAAGCTAACAGCAAGCTAACAGCACTGACGTTAAATTTTAGGCCGTGTTTGAAAAAGATGAAGGCGTTCAGATTTCGGTGTCTAAAGGAGCAAAGCAGCAGATTGCCTATATTTGTACCATGATGTAAGTAAACTATCTTAGCATTTCTACCTTAACTAACAATACACACCAGGAAGAACAAGTACACCGAATGGCAGCCTTTCTTGTACAGCAGTAGTGAAGAAGACGGTGAAAGCACAAGAAAGAGAAAGAGAGAAGCTGACTTGGATGAGTCTGACATTGTCCAAGTTGTCAAAGAGCTTCTAAATGCTGTATTTGGTGATACTTTGTTGCGTTGGAGAAGTGGTGAACGAACCACAGAAGCAACAAAGAGAATGAGAAAGCAAAACGAATGTGCCGCTGCCCCCACTACTACCACCATCAGAAATCTAATGGGAAGAAGAAGCGACTTAGTCGCTTACAACGAAAAGAAAGTCCCTGTTTGCATCTCTGAAGTTAAAGATGGCAAGAGCAGCTATTCTTCAATGATACAGGAGTCAAAGAGTATTCGCTGCACTAAGTCCCTGCAGGTGTATAATGCACTTGCAGGTGGCTCTAATTGTATTGGAGTTTAGATTGGAATGGTAAGTACGTGTACAAGTGGATACATGTACTACCTGAAGAAGTTTGAGGGGATTGATATGGTGCTTCCTGGTAGGCGTCTGAAACTACCTGTTCGTGTCGAGGAGATAGACGGGCTTGAAGAAACACTCGTGGCCTTTTACGAGCTGAAGGTAGGATGATTGTCATTCAACAATATTTGAAGAAGCTAGCAACTGGCAAATAGGCTTTTATTAAAGAATACAGTAGCCAGTTGCTAGACCAGTTCACTGCTGCCGAAAGAGCTGCTCAAGTTTATCACTCGCCCAAATAAAGAAAAACAATTGTTTTTGATACCCATACTCATTGACTGATTGTATTGTTACATGTTAAGAAGGAAGAAAATTGTTGGAGTATAGCTTGTATTTGAAATATATATATATT
>JAIWNE010000108.1:0-115535 GCA_025331445.1 Blakeslea trispora | reverse complement strand
ATTCAAGAAAATAAATGATTTGCCACTGCTATAAAAAAAAAGAGCTCAGCATCCTATAGTTTAAGCGAAGATTTAGTTTATTGGGTGAGTTTTATTTAAAATGGGGGGTGAAAGGGGGGACAGAAAAAGGGAGTTTATTTCATTTCCCATTTTCTTTTCTTTTTTGCCTCTTTTTCTTTTTTTTTTTTTTATTATTTTCATTTTATTACATATATAATTCAACCATGCTTCCACTAGAAAATGATGCTTCGGAAATAGCATATACAAAGCAGTTTTGGATAGGCATTGGAGTATCTATCCTGACCAATCTTATTCAGTCATTTGCTATGGCCTTTCAACGTAAATCTCACCTTCAGAATGAACAGCATCTGATAGAAGAAAGAAAACATTCATTTCAAAGGCCACTTTGGGTCATTAGTTTTGCTACATTCTTGACAGCCAACACAATAGGCTCTATCTTTTCTATCGGTTATCTTCCTATTGTCATTTTAGCCCCTATCAGTGCTATGGGGCTTGTGTTTAATGCGATTGCTGCTAGACTTGTTTTGGGAGACCCATTTAAACGACAGACATTATTGGGTAAACTAAAGTCAGCTTTAGCAGATGTGTTGATAACTTACTACCTGTTAGGTACTCTATTGATTGTGATGGGTGCCTTGTTGGTTGGATTGTTTGGTATCATACCAGAACCTGATCATGATATAGACGATTTGCTCAGATTGTATAGAAAACCAAGTTTCATAGCTTATTTTAGCGTACTCGAGTTCGTTATTATCACCGGATTGATTGTCACTCATTATTTTGAACGGTTATATTATCTCATGGAGTCAGCTGCCATTCCCCCCACTTCCTTGGGCAAACTGTTGGGCCAACATATCAGTATGGGCCAACTACGCCAATATGTGGGCATCAGCTACGGTGTTCTCTCAGGCAACATCAGTAGTCAAAGCATCTTGTTTGCCAAGAGTGGACTTGAACTTGTCTTGTTATCTGTCATGTCTGATAAGAACCAATTGCAATATGCACTTACCTATGTCTTATTAGGCATGATGTTACTGACAGCTATTTTACAGGTGAGTTTCAATCATTGGTTACACCACGCTTAAACTTATCTCTCTTTCTTTCTCTTTTATAGTTGTATTACTTGAATAAGGGCTTACAGTTATGTGACACAGTCATTATGATTCCGCTCTCTTCATGCACTTTTAATGTGTCTTGTTTATTTAACGGTCTTGTTTATTATGATCAATGGAACCGCATTGCTTGGTGGCACCTATTGCTTGTGATGGTGGGTGTGGCCATTACGATCACAGGTGTCTTGTTGATCTCTTGGAGACCCTCTGCTGAACTGATAGAAGAACCAATAGAAGTGCTTGCTCAAGATAACGAACGTACTCGTTTACTCTCCAAACAAGCCATTTAGTTTTTTTTTTTTTTTTTTTACCTTTAATTTTTGTTATTATTTTTCTCTATTTAATATGTGTGTGTGTGTATATGTTTTCGTAATCATTGTAAATAACAATTCAATAAAATGATGCAATTTCCCCCTCTTTTTAATAATATAAATGGGATGAATTCTTAAAGAAAGACATGATCTTATTTACTAAATGAATGACTCATGATATAAGACTCGTGATAATACAATTGACTGCTTAAACAATGTATGGAAATACGTCACGGGCCTAAAAAAAAATATTATTATTATTCTAATTTATCATTCTTACCTCCCCCCCCCCTTAAAATGAATACTTTAGAAAAAGCACAAAATGACCTCAAGAAACTTAAATCAAAATATGCTTCACAGTTGGCTACTTTGAAAGAATTATTTACAGATTGGACAGATGATGATCTTGTGGTCACATTACAAGATGCAGATGGTGATTTAGAGTTGACTATTGACCGTATTAGTGAAGGTAATCTCCTTTTATTCTTTTTAAAAAAAAACAAGACACTAAACCAATGTATTAGGTCATGCTAGTCAATGGGGTGAAGTAAAGACAAAGAAATCAAAAAAGGAAGCAGCACAAGCTGCTGCTGCTGCTATTGCTGCTACCACCACCACCACCACCACCACCACCACCACAAATACTAACTTATCCACTTCAACATCAACCACCACTAAATCAAACGACACACTTTATACTCGAGGTCAAAAACCAAAGCCACGCTCTACTCGTCCTTTACAGAATAAGACTTGGTCAACCAAGAAGCCCGAATGGACATCAACTCAAAAGACAAACGAACATTGGTCAGTAGAATCAGCGAAAAAGCCTTCCAGTCAGAATGGTGCAAAGACTTGGGCTAGTTTACTACAGTACAGTATCATACCATTGTCTAGATAGAACGGCTTATTCATTTCTCTCTATAGATCAAAACCATCTGTAGAATCACCACCATTACAAAAAGTAGACGATACTTGGTTGACACCCAATACAACTGAATGGAATGAAAAGACAATATCATCACCACCTAAAGAACCATTGACAACAGACACAACACCATTACCTGATTTCAGTCAATTAAGTCTAGCAGAAGAATCATCAAAGTAAGCATCAAAACTATCTCTCTCTGCTTTTGTTGCTCATCTCTCTTTTTTTCTATAGTACAAAGACAACAGTGCATGATCTATTTAACTCTGTTAAAGAAGAACAAGATAAACAACAGCTATTTAGTTTACCCGAATATCATCATGAAATACAGCAAGATTATAGCTTATATCGAAACAATCCTACCCTAGGTCATTTCCAAAGTACTCAGTACCAAGATCCTCTAAAGACACTGTATCAAGAACAAGATAAACAAATACCTGTGATTGGACAACAGCAACAACAACAACAGCAACAACAACAACAACAACAACAGCAACAGCAACAGCAACAGCAACAACAACAACAACAGCAACAACAACAGCAACAACAACAGCAACAACAGATGTACAACACAATGTCATCTTTCTATCCTTATTATTATACACCCAACCAATCCTATTCTTCTGGTTATCCCACTACTTCCTTGAATCGAAATACAATGTATCCTTATCAACAACCAAGCACATCTACCACCACTACATCAAGTTATAGCAATACTTCACCCTATACACATTCTGCTCAAAGCCTTTATGGTTTTAGTGATTTCGGTTTAAACACAACACATCAAGCTTATTCAAACAGTAGTTTCTTATCAGATAACAAAGCATCTTCTCAACCTTACTTTGGTCAATCACCTATGCTTTCATACAATCAACCCTATCGTTCAAATCAATCTCAATATTGGAACCAATCTTAGCCCATTTCATAATAAATACGATATGTGTATATAAACAAAAAGGAAAAGAGAGAGGGGGGGGACTAAAGCGGCAAATGTATTGATGATGATGATGGTGGTGGCGGTGGTGGTGGTGAGGATAAGAAGGGTGAAAAAGTAGGGTGTGTATGTGATATCGGTAGTAATGGTGGTATATCGTTTAAATAGGGGTAATCATCTTCAGTAGATGGCATGGTCCATTGCACAACATAGCCTTGATGCTGAAGGTTGTAACATTGAAATCCACTCTGAGGTGACTGTAGAATGGCCTGATAGATCTCTTGCTTGTCAATCACAAGAAGTGGATCTGATGCTTGTATGGCTTGATGGATTTCAGTCAATGGATGATGCCTAGGGATAAAATGTAACTTGGTTCGTGCTAGTTCATTTAACCTTAGGTAAGCAGCCTTTGTTCTTTCTAAAATAAGTGATGTTTTATCTGTCTATTTATATATTTTCTTGATTTCTCTCTCTCTCTCTCTTTCACACACACACACACATTCTCTCTTTCTGTCTGTCATTCTTTTGCTCTTTCTCTCTTATTGTCTTTTTCCAATACACACACACACACACACATAAAAGACAATAGGAAAGAGAGAAGAGAGACAGAGCAGAAAGAAAGAAAGAAAGAGTATGTGTATGTGTGTGTAAGTGAGTGAGTGAGAGATCAAGAAAATAGGTAAGTGATATTATTCTGTTTTTTTTGGTCTTGATAAACAACTTACAAGTACATCGCCTAATAGTTTGGTGTGTACTGTATCCGATAATGCAAGTAAAGGTGTCCATCCTTTCCGGGTTAATAAAAATGCAATGAGTATGATGATGATGATTGCATAGGAACCCTTACCATTGGTCCATGGATAAGTATGCTCATTCCGTAACACTTTCTTCAAAATAGGCTGTCCAAACAAGAAACTAGAGAAAAACGAATGATGATGTTCTGCCTCACTAGCCACATAAAATGGTTCTGTCTTTGCTGGACTACCAATAGGACCTGTAGTAGGCATGTCATCCACAGGAATAATCTCCTTGGGCTCAATCGTTGGCTCTTGTTGTTGTTGTTCTCTTTCCGACTCTTTCTGTTGTTCCTTTTTCTTTTTTCGCTCAAGTTCTTCTTTCCGTTTACGTTCCCTTTCAGCTGCCTTTAACCGTTTCTTTTTTCGTTCTTCTTCTTTCCGTAACCGTTCTTCTTCTTTTCTCTGTCGTTCTTGTTCTTTTCGTAATCGATTTTCTTCACGCTTCTTTTCTCGATCTGCTTTGGCTGCTAGCTCTTCTTGTCTCTTTTTGTTTTCGAGTTCGATTCGTTCTTTTTCTTGCTGTTCTTTCAGTTGACTAAAAAAGAGAGATGAGTCAATGGCAAACGTTTTCTTGTAGATAAAAAAAGTACCGTCTTTTGTCTTTCTTTTTCTGTTTGTCTTGTTGTTTCTTGAGCTCTCTTTCTTGTTTTAGACGATCTTCTTCTTCAAGTTCTTCGATCAGGCGTTTCTGTCTGTCCTGAGCTACTTTTTCTCGATAAGCATTCAGGACTCTTTGTTCAAACATACGGGCAGCAAACACTTGAAACATCCTTCGACCTTCTTCCATACGTTGTTCTTCGGTTCTTGAATCCTAGTTGATAGAGTGAAAATAAGGTCATTTTTTTTTCTCTCTCTCTATGATTCAATTAGTCAACTAAAGTTCCTACTTGATTGGGTTTTCCTTTATGTATTTCAACATGTTCTTCTTCTTCATCTGATTCTTCGTCTGATTCCTCTTCTTCTTCTTCGTCTGATTCTTCTTCTTCATGATCGTTTTGTTCGTCTTCATCTGAAAACAGAAAATTGTCTTCTACTTCTTTCTCTTGCCGATTCTTTCTTTCTGCTAATTCTTCCATCATATCCAAGAATTTTTTACCATCATTTTTCAACAAGTCATCTGCAACTGTAATGACACTGCCTTGGACAGTCAATGTATTTGAAAAGGTAGGCGTAGATTCAAACTGCATATTCTTAGTGAGTGTAGGATCTTCATGTTCTCCTTCGACGGATACACCATCATCGTCTTCTTCTTCCTCCTCTTCATCATCATCATCGTAATCTTCTTCATCTGATATTTCGCGGCTTTTCTGATGATAAGGGTGATGCAATAACTTTCTTTGTTGTTGTTGACGATAAGCATACTGTTCTAGCTCTTCATAGTAAGCATCGTAGAGTACTTCTAGTTCATCTTCAATGGCCGTTCTATATCATTTGAGTCATTTATATTCAGGTAACAGTCAAGTTTCTTCTTTTCCTTTTTTTTTTTTTCCTTTACCTCTTTTTACCACATACAGAACAATTACAACTATGTTTTTGTTGTTCCTTCATTTTACGTAGTACAGCTTCTTTTTCTACTTTCACGAGAGAACGTCTTTCTTCTTCAGAAAGCTGTAACCAAAACTCTCGAATACGTTGTCGTTCTTCAGTGTAGTTGGTACTGGTCCATACATCGCTTGTTCTTTCTGACCTTTTGATGATAGTAATATTGCCCTTCTTGACAACTGTAGCACACTTGATTGGTTTCATACCTTGTTTTGAGAAATAAGAGAAAAAAAAAAAGAAAGAAAGAAAGAAAAAAGGTGGTGTAGAATAAGGATATCAAGGAATAAAGAATTATATAGAATGAGACAATGAAATATAGATCAACACTTTATCAATCTATTCACATACACACATACACACACACACACACATATATATATGCACGTAATACACAAAAGAAAAAAAAAAGAGCCTTTTTTTTTATTATTATTTTCAACAAAGAATAAAAAAAAAAGAGGGAAAATGCTTTGGTCTCCGCTTAATTTTAATCCTTACTTGTGGAATGGAACATGTACAGTGCGTACATCCTCAATTGGAAAAAATGGATCGGGACTTGGAATCCATGGCCCCCGTAAATTTGAAGTTCAATTGGCCAATTTTTCAAGCTCCATTTGGTCATCATTTTGACACTATTTTCTACACTGTTGAAAGAACATAATAGCCTGAACTTTAGAAAAAAAAAAAAAAGGATTGACAAGGTAGAGGACAGGATTACATGAGATTTAAGACATGTTAACCCTTTAGAACAGAAAAAAAGAAAACTGTCCTCTTAAAAAAAAATAAAAACTGCTTATTGGATGGATCAAAAACGCCTTTTGGAAAAAATTAAAAGCGCCCTTTTGGTGTTGGAACGACTGTAACCATGAAGTTTTCTTTATAGAGACGGCATTGACGAAAGGAGGGGGGGGGAAGAAGCAACTACTTTTGTTGAAGAAGAGAAAAGCCGTTTCGCTCGAAAAGTTTAAATGATCTTTGAAAATGCATCAAGAATAAAGATCATCGAATTAAAGCAGATTACTAACGACACTGTCAAGAAAGTGAGATGATTTACAATACAATGTTTACACTCTAGAAAAGTGCAAGTAGCATTTCTATTAGATGAAAAAAAAAAGAGAGAGAGCTCATGAAATGCGAATTATAGTCTGCACGTAAGTGAAGAAAGAAAGGATTGAATATAACACTAGAGTGATTATACTAAAGCACTCTATCATTTACTGCTTTTTGTTCAATCGAATCAGCAAGAAACTACCTCAGCATCATTGCCTTGTTACATGTGTTCCTCGGTTGAGTTATTCTGCAAGACTAAAGAGAAAGAAGAGGAGAAGGAGAGCGAGTTTATACTATAGTTGAAATGTAACAAATGGACGATAATCAAGTAAAAGAGTCTATTTCAACAATGAATTTGAACATGCTTTTTTTTCTAGTGAAAATCAAACAAACTGTCCAAGGTCATTTAATGTTAAAGACAATATTAGAAACTTGCATATATCTCTTCTCCTCCCCCAAAAAGATAGAAATAAACAGTTTTAGGCTTGAATTATAAAGTGCTCAATTCAAAAGGTGAGTAGCATTTCTGTTCGATAAAGAAATTAAGGCTGTCAGACTATTTGTCCAACTCAATTCATTGTAATAAAGAAAGAAACTATAGTTATTTGTTCACTTTTAATAACGAAACACAATCCTTATGTTTGATTATGTATTTGCAGAAAATAACAGCTTGACTTACAGTTCTTAGGGAGTGAGTATGACGCACATACCATTTACCAGCATATCAAAAAAATAATAAAAAAAAAAAATCTTGACTCACATTCTTGGTAATTGTATGCTATAAGAAAAAAGATGACAAGAAACCTGAAGGGTGGAAGGAATGAGAGAAATCAAGAAAAAGAGTTGTATCGTTGTTTCCAATCATCAGAAATCGAGTTTTTTTTTGCCTTGAAATAGAATGAATTATTCTGCACACAAGTACCTAGCTGCTCGTAGCATTATAATTAACTTGTTCAGCACCTGTCTTGTTGTACACTTTCTGAATTTCGTAATAGGTACCTAAACAAGAACCTCTTGAGCTACTTTCTTGTGATTGAATTGACTCATTTAACTGACTCTATGAAGTGAGGTTGAGCAAGACTTGAATGGTTTCATTTGGAATAGGCAATGATGTTCTCCTCATTTTCTTGTATTCTTACATTTTATGAAAAGCCAATGGATTACTTTAACTTTTTTATCTAATGATTTAAATAAAACCACAACTTGTCACTACTTGTGCTTTTTTATTATAAACTGAAATTCAATTGCAGCCAATGAGAGAAACCCTTGCCTCAAATGAATGAGTAAGGATAATATAGGCAATTGGGTAAAACCTTTTGCAAAATTTTAAAACTTTGTTATCCAATTTTTTGAAAAAGAGGCATGGCCTTGACTGATTTACCTTGGCCAGTATAAAAGGGGGGAAGTAGAATAAAACCTTGCTTTTTCGGGACTTGTTTGAAAGTTGGAGTACGCCTACTTTATAGCTGCTCTTTCTTTCTTTAATGGTTCTGAAAGGATTAGGCTTTTTTTTTTTATTCTATGAAGCTTCTTTTCTTTACATGGTTGGTAAATGTGGTTTTGATTGCTAGCCTTCTTATATATAATGAAAATGAAAAATACAAAAAGAAAGAGGGGATTAAGGTTGAGAGTGAATTGTGGTATCGTTATCGATTAATGAATGCGATATCGCTCTATAGACAATCATATCCTGCAATGTCATGCTATCCATCATACTATCTGATAAGCGCCTGTCAAATGACACTGTGTTTGCTCTTGAACGAGGTTTACGTTTGTTGTTTTTTCGTTTTGTATTAGGCTTCATATGATCTAGAGTACATGGTAAGTATAACAATAATAATAAAAAGTATTTTCTTTTATATACCTATCAGCACAACATTTGGATGATTTGAATCTAAACTCTTTCGTCTTGTGTTTTCATGAGAAGTTATACCAGAGGTAGTTGATCTTATTTCAGAGGATACACTTTTTTTCTATTTTTTTTTTTTTTATAAAAAGAATAAATAAGCATGTGTTTGTGTGTGAATCCGCAGCTGTTGTCAATGTATGTTTTACCTTATCTAGTGTGAATCTATAATAAACGACACCGAAACTTTCAGTCATACAATAAGGACAGTCGATATCACGACGAAAGTCAGATGGGTTCTTTTTGATCTGTACAAAGCATTCTGTACAGATAGGCTGGTCACAGCAGCGGGTAAAGTTAATGTTGGCAGGGTAATACTAAAAAAATATATATATATATATATATTAAGAGGTCAGCTTTAGTTGTCCAACCTCAATGTAACCAGTACCAAAAAACAAATAGGACATTCAATAGCATTTTGATACAGATCCGAACGTTCTTTACGACGCTTATGAAATCGGCGCTTGCTGCTTTTATCACTCTTTATACTACTCTTGGTACTCTTGTCATTTTCTTGATTAAAAGCTGAATCAAAAGGATTGGATAGACCTACGTAGTAAATGATACAAATAAATATGTATGTAATTTATACGTAATTCTTTAAAGAACTTGCCTTTATAAAAGGGTGATAGTCGTTTGGTCTCTATCAATTCTTGAATTCGCTTCGAGTCATATTCACTGTTGGGTTGATAGAGTCCAAGAGGCTTTGTTGAACCACAATCAATTACTTTTGTTCGGCTTCTCTCGAAAAGTTTTGAAGGATGAGCGCCCATTTAAAGAAAATTCACAAGAAAAAAAAAAAAAGGGAAAAGAAAAGAAAAAGAAGTAAAAAGAGATATGTAATCAGGTAACCAAAAAAAAAAAAAAAAAAGCGATCTCTATATATATGTAGCTGACTGTATTTATCTATGCGTAATAGGCGTGTGTTTCTTTTTTTTTTTGCATAATCTATTTCCCCCCCCCCTCCTTCAAATTTAACTTTCTTTCTTTTATATATCACATACAGGAAATGGTGTCAACACATTCGACTTTAAGAAATCACG
The DNA here is from genome assembly GCA_025331445.1 of Blakeslea trispora. Classification (NCBI taxonomy): domain Eukaryota; kingdom Fungi; phylum Mucoromycota; class Mucoromycetes; order Mucorales; family Choanephoraceae; genus Blakeslea; species Blakeslea trispora. The sequence continues at coordinate 105,897 of JAIWNE010000108.1, read as the reverse complement.
CTAGAGATTTTTTTTATTGCAGAAACTTCTAGGCAATTTCCTTCATACACCTGATTGTATCTGTTGCTCTCCTTCTCATCCTATAAGTGAGAGAATGCGTTGATATGCAACAAGGAACCAATTGTTGCAATTTGAAAACTACTTCTTTTCCTGAAAAGAGAGAGAGACTTGGTTATCCATTGTCATAATGACTCGAATCAAAGTATTATACTGTGAGATGACATTCATCCTATCCTTTTGTTTATCGACAGTAAACAGAATACTAAATCACTAGAAGTTACTTTCTTTCTTTCGCAATAAGCTTAGTACGGTTCTTCCTTTTTTTTTTTTTTGATAGAAAGAAGGCTTTCTTCGCCTAAAGATGCTTTTCTTTTTTTTTTTTTTTTTTTTGATTCAAAGCCCCCCCCCCCCTTTTTTGGACAACGGAATCTAAATAAATGAGATGAGGAGTTGTTGTCATACGTACCTTAAATGACCGACTGATTTTAACGAGCATCCCGGAAGCCATGCCGTTTCCCTTTTTATTTTTATTTTTTGAATTGCAGATCTATTCTAAAAGTTTAAAAGGGGCCCGAGCAAGTTGTTACAGAGAGTGGCTTTCTTTAAGCTAAGCATACGAAATACAAACAATGATTAACACTTTATGCAAAGAAGATCCATCCAGCAAAATGAAGGAATTTAGCTTGTAAAGAGAGTCTTTTCTGTTGTCAATCTTCTCCATTTTCTCTTTTCTCCCGCTCATTTTATTTTTTACCTTTTCAATGTTTATTCATACACATTACCGAAAATATTGGTCAACTTTTCAAACTCAGAATCTGAATTTTGAAAACCATTTAAAGTACCTCTCTCCTCTCTCTTTCCTTCTTTCTGCTTGAAGCCAGTTATGGTCCTTGAGTCAGTCAAGAGTGACTTTGGATTTACTATAGCTTGTTCTTTGAATAATTCAATGTAGAAATGATCAGAACGGAATCCGCATAGAAAAGAGCTGCCGGATACATCAACTGTTGAGTCAAAAGTCGAGAAATATGAAACTTCAAGAAACTGCTGCTGCCAAAGTAAATTAATGACTGCAACAAGACCAAGAGCTAGTTTATTAAAGAAAAGGCAGATACGGGGTCAAGTCACCCTAAAAGTAAGTTAGATAACCCGGTATAAAGAGCATACAATCAACTTCTTTGACAAAAACCCCAACTGCAACAATAGTTAAAGCAGTAGGTGACTTTTACAAGAGCTTTGAAGAGTTTGATATAAATAAGTCTAGAGTAACTAAGTCTGTGAAGGAAAAAACTACAACATTCTAATGAAAGAAAATCGGCCTTTCAACAACCTGTAGCGAGCCATAACATTGTCTGGCTTGAGGGAAGGGGCTCTTTTTGGGACATGATTGTTAAAAACAAATTGGCAAAGGCTGTGTCACACAGTATATCTTTATAAGTCATTGCAAATTTAGCTATGAGGAAATGTAAAGAGAAGAAGAAAAGTGGATGCAACTAAATGCAAAACGTCATCTTATAAAAGAGATTGCAACTTTGAGATCAAGAATGATTGAAGCTTGCAAAAAAAAAAAGCATCTTTAAGGGCATTCTGTCAAGACGCTTGAGAACTGAAAAAGAAAATCAAAAAAGTTAATCTGGCAAGACAACTATCCCAAAACAACCAAATGGATTTCAAAATTTTGATTCTCGATAAAGTAAACCCAATTGAGACTGGAAGCGCCACCTCCAACATATTATTCCCCTCCCCTCCTCCCTCCTTTCAGGTGGCTTAATTATTTACCCGTAAGTAGCTTTATAGGTTGCTCTTTTACCCAACCTGTAATACATTGCTCCTTTGTATATCTTTCTCTTGCCATACCCAGTGCTTATTTTCTTATTTGTCTGATTGTAACTATCCAATTTTATGTGTTAAATTGTCCGAATTTAAGTCTAAAATCGATTTTCCCGACTTTCTGATTGAAAATATTTCGCGAGTTTCTTTTTTTTTTTTTGGGAACTTTAGTAACATGTCGAAAGACGAAGACGATTCAACTAGCGATTATTCAGACATTGAGTCTGTTCACTCGGACGAAGAAGAAGATGTCGAAGACTACAAGAAGGGAGGCTATCACCCGGTCTTTATTGGCGATCGCTTTGATAATGGTAGATATATTGTTGTTCGAAAGTTAGGCTGGGGCCATTTTTCAACTGTTTGGCTTGCACTTGATACTCTGTAAGTAGTTCAATGATATTGTAAGAGAGAAATACATAAATAAAGTAACTATGCCTTTGATTTTGGGATATATACAAATGTGTATTTATGATTCTGAACAGCTATCTTATATAGAACAGACTGTCATGTCGCGCTCAAGATAGTCAAGTCTGCGAATCGATATACAGAAAGCGCCTTGGAAGAAATCAAATTACTTGAATGTGTCAAAAAGACAAATCCCGAGTCAAAAGGCTATCGACATATAGCTCAATTACTAAGTCATTTTTGGCATCATGGTCCTAATGGCAAACATGCTTGTATGACATTCGAAGTACTTGGTGAGAGCCTTCTCTCACTCATGAAACGATACAACTATAAAGGTATACCTCAGCATGTTGTTAAGCGTATATCAAAGCAAGTGCTTGAAGGATTGGACTATCTTCACCGGGAGTGTGGGATTGTGCATACGGATTTAAAGCCAGAAAATGTCTTGGTTTGGATCCCTAATGCCGAGGAGTACCTGAAGCAAGATACAGCTCAGGTGTTGCAAGAGATTAAGCAGCGAGAAGAGCAAACGACCCCAACACAGCCAACAGTAGACCAGCCGGTGCAGCGTTCTTGGCTAGCCGATGTAGACACCCAAGGATTATCCAAGTCACAAAAGAAGCGATTAAAGAAAAAGAAGAAGATGAAGATGCTGACAGAGACAGCAAAGCAGGAAGCGTAGGTATTCATAGATGCAACAGCCTGCCTAACTTTACTGACATTAATAGACAACAATTAGGTCATCAGAAGAAATTACCAACAAGTTAGAAGCACTTTCAGTATCGAATGAAAAGCCCAAAGTGATATCTTCTTCCACCCTTGACATTACTTCCATTGTATCTGACAAGAAGGGCGAACAAGCATTTGATGATATTGTTGTAAAAATTGCTGATTTGGGCAATGCCTGTTGGATGGATGGAGAATATACACATGTAATTCAAACTCGTCAATATCGTAGTCCAGAAGTTATTGTGGGTGCCAAATGGACAAATGAAGCTGATATGTGGAGTACGGCTTGTATGGTGAGTTCTCTCTTTTTTTTTCTTTGGATAGTAGTGTGTTTGAATGAAGCTTGTTTTTGACACTTTTTTTCTTTTAAAAAGATATTTGAGCTTTTGACAGGTGAATTCTTGTTTGATCCTAGAGCTGGTTCAAGATACAACAAGGACGATGGTAATCTATAGATGCAACTAGAAATAAGAGGCACTAACTTGTGTTGTCTGATAGATCATTTGGCACAGATATTGGAATTATTACGCACAGTTCCAAAGGTATTAATTACAGGTGGTGAATTTTCTAGAGAGTTTTTTGATCGCTCTGGCAAATTAAAACACATCAAAAAATTACGTTATCGTCGATTAAGAGATGTGCTTCATGATACGTTCTTGATGCCACCCGAAGATGCAGATGCCATCAGTATGTTCTTACTACCGATGCTTGAAATGGATATGTCTAAGAGAGCTCCTGCAATTCAAATGTTGTCAAGTCCTTGGCTTCAAGATGCTTAAATAGACTTTTTTTTTTTTGTATATTGATACATTTATATATTAGAATAAACTCTGTATAGGAAAAAAAAAAAAAAAGAGGATGGTGTATCCATAAAAGGGAATTAGCCATTTGTATCACAGTGTGGCTGGTATTATGCAATATGAGAGAGTCGGAAAATAGGGGTTTCTCCCAAAGTAATAAATTTTATCCTTGGACATACTTCAAAAAAAAAAAGGGCACAAATAACAAAAATCAAACTAGTGCAAAACAAGATGTATCACACTGCCAAAAAAAAAAGAGTTAAACGAGTAACTTAGCAACTACTTGATTGAATTTGAAAAAAGATAAATATAAGGGATGCCAAGAACTTAACTCCGTTTGGACCTTTTTCTTGTTTAATTTAAAAATAAAAAAAGAACTACTCTTCTCTTTTTTTTTTTTTTTTTTTACTTTTTCCCCCCCTTATTGTTCCACAATGGATTTGAACCCCCAAGAACTTCATTACTTTAAGCGTGAACTTATCTCTCGCCAACTAGAGAATGAAGTCGAACAAATTAAGCGCTCTGGTAACCTATCTTGCTTAGTGAAGCCTTCTGCCGATAACAAGGAGTATCCATTTCTCGAATATCTATGCAAACACTTTGTGCTGGAGTTTCCTTTATTAAAAAATGGAGAAGAAAGGGGATTCTTTGAGAAACTCCAGACATTTTTAGACGAATATAGTAAGCTGAAGCTCAACAATTATGCTCCCAAAAGCACAAGAGATTCTCAACGACGCGTCTTGATCTACAAGATTCAAAAGCTACTCATTATTGCTCTCTCTGCCAGCATCAAGACAGTACAAGGCCAGGAACAAAGTATTCAATTATTATCCGAACAGCCATCTTCCGATGATGAAAACCTTGCTGCCAGACTTGGTGTAACTAAACTGGAAAGTGAAGAGAACTATCTTGAATGGATCGGGCTCAATGGTCTCAAATTGAATGTTGTCACTGTACGCGATGTGAGTGAGGTCCGTACTATCCGAGAACATATTCATTCAGAGTTCATTGTCAAGACTGAACTGATTATCCCACAAGAAAACGGGACCGAGACAACAGCGCCTATCTATGTTGCCAAGCGTCACGGTCAATTCCGTCAATTGCGAGATGAATTGAAAGCTGCTTATCCTACCAGTGAGCTACCTACTATCCCCTCAAAGGCCCATGATGATGCACCTCGTGGAGAAAGACAGCTTCATCGTGAAAAGGACCGTATCATGCTTCGTCTGTTCCTTCGTCGCTTGGCTGCTAACTCTCAAGTGGCCAACAGTACCATCTTCCGCGACTTCCTCTTGAACAATCCGATTCAATTGACAGCTGCTGAGAAGGCAGATGCCGAGAATCGAGTTAGAATGGACGAAAACAGAATTGCAGAAGAAAAGCGTTTTCGTGAAGAAGTAGACAAAAAGATTGTCGAGCTAGATGGTCTTTTGAATATGCTAAAGCAACAAGTCATGAAGCCCAATGGACTGATTGAAATGTTTAATATCATCAAAAAGACCGAGAAAATTGATGCATTGCCTGTTGAATTACGTAAGGCCATCGAATGGGGTAGAATCAAGTAAGTAATATTGCGACTTGTAAGGTAGCAAATAGATTAAATTGTAATTCCCCAAAAAAAAAATCAATCAATAGTTTTGCCTTTGTTCTTCATACACAGTTCGTTACATCGGACCGTTCTGTAGAAAATGTGGCCAATTTGAAGCGTACTCATTCATTGATGCCTTATCGTGCTGTTGCTCAAGTATTGAAGCTCTCCAACCCATTCTATATGGTCAAAGGTGTTTTAGATATCTTTTTAGCTCAGCCATTCGGTCAAAAGAGTTTATTCCAAAGGTATGTAATACACATGCGTAAATATAAGACAAAGCTAATGCCCCCCCTTTTTTTAACATAAAGAATTGTATTGGCAAACATGAGCGAGCAATCTAAAGAATTAACCAAAGATATTGAAGAACTCGAGCGCAAGATCAATGATCCTTTGCTCTGCCAAAAGATTGCAAATGCAGTCCAGACAGAAGTGCCTGTTGGTCTCAAATTAGACAGCTCTTCTCCTGTCAATGAAACACTTGAATTATTGAAGGACTCAAACATTGAGCCGGTCTTGACACCTCAACAAATCCTCAAGGTAGCATTTGCCAATCAACCAGGAAAAGAAGAATCGCGCCAACTTGTTGAGGACCTCTATCGACTCTGGGTATTATATGCTCGCAGACAAGAACAGGAATCTTTGATGTCTCTGGTCTTCCAAGGCGTTACTGGTGAAGTGACAAAGGATTTGTTTGCTATTTTCTACGAGCCTTTGGCCCAAGTTTACAAATCTGCCAACATTAGTGATACCATTGGACATGTTTCTTCCTTTGTGAATGATTTGATTCAAGTAATTGAAGCTGTAGATGTCCAAGATGCTTCTCATACTGCTCAACCATTTATTGAGCTTGTGAAGCGTCATGAAGACAAGTTTTATGAGTTTGTTCACAACGTGCATGCTCAAGATAAGACAAACCTTTTTGATAGCCTTTTGAACTATGTCAACTCACTCTTCAGCTTTGTGTCTAATGGTATCCCTACAAAGATTGACCTTGATACCATTGTCTCTGAAGCTGGTATCTCTCAGTCTGAATATCCAGCCCTGAAACAAGAGATTCAGGATATTTGCGATTATCATGTCAAGAGAAAACAACGTCATTTGGACCGCAAGCGCCAGAAGATGATGACAACAAGCGATGTAGCAGATAGTCAAGAAACATTTGATTTCCTATCAGACAACAAACAAGTCATGAATGTCTTTAATGACATGGCAGAAATTGGTTCTGATAGCGAAGATGATGTATCTATTTATTCTGAAAGTATCAAAAGCAACAGTGGTAGCAGTAGCAATCTAATGGCACATGAAATGACATTGAGACCTCCTAAACTTCAAATTTTGCCTAGAATTAGCCCAACCTTTGTTGAGCATGTAAGACGCATTATGTACTAAAAAAAAAATAGCGAAAAAAACAAGAATGAAATAAATAAATTCAAACGATTTTAATGATCTCAAAAGAGGGGGGGGGGAAAGCTACCAAGTAGTGTTTGGTCTATCCAAAAGATTCTTTAGCAATAATGATTTCAAATGCCTCCATCGGTCATAACATAAACGAGCTGAATGTCTGCCATTGAATCGTGCTTCAAGTTCTGACCAACCACCACCACGCAGGCTATAGAGTACGTAGTTTAGTAAGAGGATGTCATCTTCATGTGTCCAGGGCTCATATCCCCGTATATCTTGATCGTATTTTGTGGGAGGTGTTAGTTTTATTGTTTGGCTGTCGGAGAAGTTAGGTATAGCCAAAGGATGGTTTGAACTGGTATCTTGAGAAATAGAGCCTACGGATATTCGCATGTCGTTAAAACTATGGATAGCGACCGGATCAATATCTCGCTCGTGCCATGTTGTACTGCTTTTCCTTAGGCTTTTTCGTCCTTTTCTTCTCGAGACTTGTTTTTGTTCTTCTGGCTCGTCTTCGTCTGTTAAAATGATCTCTCCATTCTCGTCATACTCAACAATTAACTTTTGGCGTACTAAAAGTCATATGTGTGTTTTCCTCTCTTTTAGATATAAAGAAAATCTCTTTTTTTTTTTTTTTTTTATATATTCATCTCTCTCTCACTCTCTTTTTCTCTATTTTTTTTTTATCACTGCTTACTCTTGTTAGGTATCTTTTTAGGCAAACAAGGTATACCAGTACGTCGATAGTTTAAAATGATGTTACGAACAGCGGTTCTTGAAAGTCCTGAAATACGAGCAATATGCTTCTCAGAGGCTCCTGCTTGAAAAGCTCCGACTATCAACCATCGCTTTGCTTCTGGTGAATCTCTTTTCTTCCTTGAAGTCATATACATTGTGCAATAATCAAGTAAACAAATGCAAAAGGAAGAAAGGGAAGAAAAGAAAAAAGAGATGGAAAAAATGAGAAAAAGAGGAAAGTGGCCTTATCCAAATTTGGTGTGAAAATTTGATTCACTTTATGATGTTGTGACTATTCTGCCTGGAACAACTTACATGATTCTATTCAACATAGATCCTTTTTCTTTGTAGTTTGATCCATATGCCTATACCTTTCAACATGAGTCTAACAATAACTTCTCTTTCTATAAAAGAATGAAATGAGACATTATAACAATGAAGAATGAATCAGTGTGAAAGCAAGCAATATCAAACAAGTTGCCTGATGCTTATCTCTATCATATTCGGCTTCTCCTAGATCAAGGATTATCAAATGCACAAAGTGTTGATGTGAAAACGCTAAAGGGGGGAAATGATAAAAGCAGCCAAAGGCAATTTATTTGTGCTATTCCTATCACACAAATCAAAGCTATATGTATACAAAACTGAATTCAACAAGTTCAATAGCTAAACTTCATGTTTTGGATTTTACTTGATCTTCCATGTATTTTATTAAAATTAAGGTTTTAAAAAATATGATTGAGCTGCTTCAGATATTTCGACTCTTGCTTTGAAAACGAAAACGGCTCCTGTGCTGAAAGATAGAAAAAGCACATAATGCGTAGAATGCTTACTATACGCAATGTCACTTTTTGCCATTGAGGAGGACTACCTTATCAACAGAAATTCTCTACTTTCTGATAGCTGAGATTGAATATCCCTTTGCATGATTTAGATTCCTCGCCTCTTTACAGTGCTTACGGTCCCAAATGGCGGATTTCAAAAATCATTTGGCGGTTTCCAAAAATCCAATTGGCGTAAAATAAAAAATCCAATAAGCGTAAAAAAAAAATATCCAATCAGCAGTTTTCAAAATGTCAATGAGCGCATACCGAGATTTCAGATAGCGTATTCTCAAAAACCAAATGGCAACATTATGAAAGCTTTTAGCGTACATGTTGTTTATTTTATTTGCCCTTATTAAAGTGGTTGTTTATTTCTACACTTCTCCAAAGCTGCAACAGAGTGCTCAATTGACTTGGTTATTATATCCCGAGGTATATCATTACAAGCATCGCGAATTCTTGTGAACAAGTCTTCCTTATCGTTGAATTTACTACGTTTGACTCTATTTTTGACTAACGACCAAAATTGCTCTATGGGGTTTAGCTCAGGAGAGTAAGGTGGAAGATATACACATATATAGCCTCTGCTGGTGATTAGCGTTTCTATTTCCTGATTGTTGTGGATAGGTGCATTATCCATTACGAGATAAAAGCCTTTTAGTTCAGGGTGTTTGTCTAACTGGTCAAGTGTCCCTCTCAAAAAATTGAGATAATGTCCTGTTGTAGTGCCTTTTTTTCCTGCTTTTTTACTTTCAGTAGCTTTTCTTTTGCGAACTCCAGAAACTTTGATTCTCTTATTCATTTGAGGAACTCGTACTTCAATATTAACAACCCCAACAGTAGCTATTGCCCCTAAAATAGAATGTGATTCAGCTTTTGCAGATGGTGTTGAAGCGATAGCTGGAGCACCAGAAGCTGATCGTCCATACGAAGGCCTCATGTTGATATCGAAGCCGGATTCATCAATAAAAATGCAGTTTCGAAGAAAATCCATGTCTGAACTATCGTATTTCATCACCCAATCGTATCTTGCTTGGATACGAGCAGGATCGTTTCGAGCTTTAGGTTGACGTTGCAACCTTTTGATCGTCAAATTACACTCATGTAATATGAAGCTATTGACAGTTGATTGTTTCAACGTAAATCCTTCAAGAGTTTTTGTTAAACTATCTACAACTTCGTCGGTTGTAGTGTAAGGCTTATTGTCAAAAAGCTCAAGAATGTGTAACTTTTGTGGCTCTTGAAGCTGACTCTTGGCCCGACTGCTTTTGTTAGTCTGCTTTTCATATATGTTCCAACCGGGTTCTGTTCTGATTCGTTTTGCCCAAGTTTGAGCAGTTCTCTCGGCAATTCCAGCATACTCTGCTGCTTTAGCTGCCGAAAAAAATTTGATTTTTAAGTAGCAAAGGAACAACGTTTTCTGATCGTCCGTATAAGACATGTAGCTCCTAACATTGCCAACTTTGTCAGCAATAGTCTTATTCACTTTTTCGATAACAAGTGATATTCTTGCTCTCTAAGTTCTCGTCTTCGGCATCGAGCTCAATGGGAACAGGTTGACAATCATTATATTCACTTAGATTAGTCAAGTTTCGAAGATTGAATTCCTCTCCTTCTTCGATAATGTAGTCCATGGCCTCTGCACCGTCTTCCGTAGTTATTCCGCCCTGACCGTCCTCAATAAAGAATTTATGCGTGTTGCTCATTTGAAAAATATTTAAAGTAAAAGAGACGTCTTTTAGAATGTGGAAGTCTGCCATTTGGTTTTTGAGAATACGCTATCTGAAATCTCGGTATGCGCTCATTGACATTTTGAAAACTGCTGATTGGATATTTTTTTTTTACGCTTATTGATTTTTAGGGATCGCAGTCAAACAATTTGATCAAATATATTTGCAAATGAAAATCAAATCGCAGACGTAACAATGGATCCTCAGTGCCAAAGACAATCAATGGACACACTTACAACATTGATAATCGATGGATTGTACCACACAATCTGTATCTGTGCTCAAAATATGATGCCCATATTAATGTTGAATTGTATTCTTCAATTAACAGCATCAAGTATGTATACAAATATGTGTACAAGGGTCATGATCGGGCCTCAATGTCAGTTGAACAAAACGACGAGATACAGTCCTTCATTGATACAAGATATGTATCTGCTCCTGAGGCTTGCTGGCGCTTATTCTCTTTCAGTATGCATAAGGAATTCCCATCACATCAGCGTCTCTCCATTCATCTTGAAAGTGAGAACTCTGTATATTTCAATGAAGACGATGACATCAACAATGTGTTGGAACGTGCATCAGTACAGGACACTACTCTTACAAGTTGGTTCAAAGTAAATGCAGTTGATCCAAATGCTAGATCAATACTGCATCCCAACTTTCCTGAAGAATACGTCTGGCACGATGAACATCAACCTAGAAGATGGGAAAAAAGACAACGAGGTTTCGGTGGTACCATCGGCAGAATATATGCCATTTCTCTTAGACAATCGGAATTGTATCATCTTCGGGATGTTACTTTATCAAGTTGCAGGTGTTGTATTATTTAAAGATATTCGTACTGTCAATGGTGTTGAACATGTCGCCTTACAAGATGCTGCCCGTGCTCTTGGATTGCTTGAATCAGATGATCAATGGAATTGATGTCTCGACGAAGCTTCTCATACACAATCACCTGTGTCTTTGCGCAGACTTTTTGTTATCATCTTGATATTTTGCTCTCCTTCAAATCCTCATCAACTTTGGATGCAATTGAAGGACAAATTATCTGAGGATCATATTTACCAATTAACTCGAGATCCTTCATTTGATTCTATTCTAAATGATATCAGTGAAGCAGCTTATGGCTATGCTTTACTGGATATTGATGAAATTTTGAGTACACAGCATGGATCAAGCTTATCAAGATTTCCCGGACTTCAGCTTCCTTCGATTGATTCTAGAAGAAATAGTAACAATGCCGCTATCAATCCTTTATTTCAAGAACAAAATCGATTGAATGTGCTTGCCAGTCAAAGTCCTGTAACCAATGACATTGATAGATTTAATAATGATCAACGTCATGTATTTGATACTATCATGCAATGTATTGAAAGGGATGGTTTTCAATCAACTAATTTTGCGAGAGTTTTTTTTTTGTAGATGGTCTGGAGGAACAGGTAAAACTTTCCTCTTCAATACTATCTTGAAAGCTGTAAGATCGCTTAATGATGGCTATGCGTTAGCTGTTACTTTGAGTGGCACAGCTTCATTGTTGCTGGATGGAGGTAGAACTGTGCATTCATTGCTCAAAATTCCTTTGGAAACATCTCCAACAACATTATGTAGAATCAAGCCGAACTCTGAACTAGCAGAACTTCTTAGGCAGACTAAGCTGATCATATGGGATGAATCCTCAATGATCAATAAATCCAGTTTAGAAACAGTCGATCGCACTTTCAAAGACATCTTTAGTAGAAACAATAGCTCTATCGAAAATGTTCCTTTTGGAGGTAGACTTATGCTCTTCGGTGGCGACTTTAGGCAAGTACTTCCAGTTGTAAAAAGAGGCAACAGATTTGACATTGTAAATCAATGTATCAATCACTCTTTCCTTTGGTCATCTTTTACTGTGATGAAGTTGCAAATCAACATGCGTGTTCAACAAGCCCAAACAAGCAACAATTCTGCTCTATCAGAACAGCTTCAACAATTTGCAAGTCTACTTTTGGATATTGGCAACGGATCTGCCGAAACCTTGAGAACAGCTGTTCATACTAGCAATTGCATCATTAGTACGGACTTTGTCAAGATCATTGAATCTATACTTATCCTTGGGGATAATCTTCTCAACCTTCTCTCAGCTGCCTATCCTGAGCTTTTTTGTGATAATTCAAATCTCCGTCTGATTAATGATAACATGATTAATTCTGCTATCCTTACGCCTACAAATGTATCTGTTTCAGACATTAATCGCTTGCTCATTGACAGATTTCCTGGAGAAATGAAGGTATATTTTAGTGCTGATGCAATCATTGATAATAGTCAAGCGATTCAATGCCCTACCGAATTACTGAATAAGATTGAGAATGGATCACTCCCACCACATGAGTTAAAACTCAAAGTAGGGTCCCCTATCATGGTCTTAGAAATTTGAATCCATCAAAAGGTTTATGTAATGGCACTAGATTGATTGTCAAGTCTTTAATGCATCATGTAATTGAAGCTACCATTGCAACTGGTGAATTTGTTGGCTCTGTTGTATGTATTCCGCATATCAAGTTTATTGCTGATCATCAAGATGCTATACAATTTAGTCGCCTTCAACTCCCTGTGCGTCTTGCCTTCGCAATGACCATCAACAAAGCACAAGACCAGACTTTAGACAAAATTGGCTTATACTTGCCAAAACCTGTATTCAGTCATGGTCAACTATACGTAGCTCTTTCAAGAGTTAGAAAGCATGACTCAATTAAGGCTCTTCTAGGTAAATCTTCTTCATTACCTAATAACTCAGCAACAAATTATACTAGAAATGTAGTATACAAAGAAGTATTCACTCAAAACACAATTTAGACTCTATATACTATCATCAATAAATATTCCAATTCGATTTCAAACATAGTAATTTTGATTAGATCTGATAAATCTTATAGGAATGGCTCAATTCTTTACCGAAGCGACGGTTTAAAATACACGAAGCGCAGCGAAGGGGCTATTTTATACCATAGCGAAGGTTCAAAAAAAATATGGGTGGGGCTCCCACTTTGAGCTTTTCATCGGATTAGTTGGCCTGCGGCGGCACGAGCATCTTACAAAGCGCAGCGTACCGTACCATAATGAAGGTCAATAGAATTAGCACCTACGCTGCGCTCTGGTTAATTTTATTACGGCAATGGAGGTGCGGTTTGTAATATGCTCGTTTTCCATTAAAATGTAAAGATATTGTGACAGTTACGAGATAGAATTTCTAAGCTACTTACTGGTAGTATTTGATCAAATATTAAATCAAATCAAATATCAAATTATTTGCAAATACTATATAATGACAACGCCAACGCCCAAAAGTAAAATGCCACATGCAAAAATTAAAGTCCAGTATGCAACATTAAAGTTCAGAAACGCAAAAAAAAGATCTGCAGTTCAAAAAATGATAATTTAAAAGGTGCTTTTGCCTTTTTGCTTTTGCCTTTTTATTCCTACTCAACTGATTTTCAACATGAACAAACACCACACAAACTTCAAACGATTTATTCGAAGATGCAAAGATAATGATATAGTACCTTCTTTTGAGGACTATCTGAAAAGCGACAAAAAATATATTCTTTCTGTCATTGAAAGTGGAGACAAACCTGAATTCTCCTCTTACTACAGAATGTTTGTACAAAGTGCAAGCAAGCTTAACGTTACAGCAGTAAGTGCAGAGATTTCCCTTAGCATTTCGATAGCTTCTGAAAGCGAGTAAATAGATAAAAGGCAATGCAAAGTTGATCTGGGATGAAATAGTTTGTATCTGTTCAACTAGAAACAAAAGTGATTGATCTACAAGAATTTTTATTGAAGCCAAATTTTATCTAGGTTACAAAAAAGGTAATTGTTTCAAAGAGCAAGACCTTGAGTTTCAAGGAGAAACTAGTTTTCTGCCATGACCATGGCCCAAGCACTGTCAACTTCAACAAGGCAATCGGCTTAATCTTCTACTTGCTTTACAACCTACCATCTAAAATGCTTCTTTTTTTTTTCTTTGACAGTGGTGTGTTGATGGTACTGATCTTCGCGAGCTGCTTGTTGCCAAGCGTATGGAAGCAGTTGAACTCGTAAGACAAGGCAAGCCAGTTAAAGAGAGCTTGTACCTGTAAGTTTATTTTTCTTCTCTTTTGCATGAGCAGGTTAAAAATATTCATACATCTCCTTTTCTGCTTAATGTTAGGCTGCTTTCTTGTGTTCTTGATGTTCCGTCCGACCGTAGCTCGTTTGTGTTGAAGGTGGATGACAAAACATTTAAAAAAATCAGAAGAGTTGCAGGATGTTTGCCATCCTTGTATTTCAGCGCTGATTTGATGACAAAGTTTTTTGAGTTTAAGTAAACAAAAGTTCTCAAAAAAATAAATAAGAAAACAAAAGCTAATAGGCATTTTGCATGATATAGCAACGCAAGAAAGAGAGAGAAGGAGCGTGAAGAAGAAGAACAAGAACAAGAACAAGAAGAACAAGAAGAACAAGAACAAGAAGAACAAGAAGAACAAGAAGAACAAGAAGAACAAGAAGAACAAGAAGAACAAGAAGAACAAGAAGAACAAGAAGAACAAGAAGAACAAGAAGAACAAGAAGAACAAGAAGAACAAGAAGAACAAGAAGAACAAGAAGAACAAGAAGAACAAGAAGAACAAGAAGAACAAGAAGAACAAGAAGAACAAGAAGAACAAGAAGAACAAGAAGAACAAGAAGAACAAGAAGAACAAGAAGAACAAGAAGAACAAGAAGAAGAAGCCGATGAAATCCTGAGCAAGATTTACAAAAAATGCAAGAAGGATAAGAATGAAGAAGGCTTGGCTCTGGTAGCAATCACCAGAAGATTTATCGAAAATGACAGTTGGGGTTCTAGCACCACTGAAGAATCTTTCATTGATCAGCACCTTCTCCCATTTGTGCAAGTCATCTTTATGAATGATCGCACTTATGTTCATTCTAGGTAACTATTATTGTTCTCTTACTAATTCATTTTCTAACAAGAAACGTAATCAGATCGGCTGGAAGGATTCCTTTGAGCAACAGCTCACATTCGGCCAGTGATGGCAAGGAAACATGCTCAAAACTGAAGCCAGACTTCTGTGTCATGCACGAATTTCAAGGCAGTAATGTTGGCCTCTTGGCTATTGAAGTCAAGCTACCTGGTGCCTGCTCTTCTCAAGCCTTGAGTGATCGCTCAAAACTTGCTCTTGAACTTAAGCGAATGATAGGTCAGCAAGTCATTTCAGGTTCAAGAGATCCTAAGTCTTTTGGTGTCCTCGTAGAAGGTAATGGCTTTATATCTATATAGATAGACCGATAACTCCTGCTCTTCAAGCAAGTCGAATTGACGTTATGTTGCTTTAGGCTTTGAATGTACCTTCTTCTCTTGCTCCATCAATGACAGTGGTTCCTATGTCTTTGGTGAAGTGGAAAAGCGTTTTTTGCTGAAGAACGATGACGATCTGATGTTGATTCCAGATCTTGTGCTTGTGTTCATGAAGTTGAAGGTAAGTGTATTTGAAACTGTTTCATACAGACAAAATAACCAACTGTTTGTTTTTATCTAGAGGGCAATGAATGACAGCATTGCTCAATTGATGAAGAAGCAAAAAGCAGAGCAATCTACGGTCCTTACACATTTGATCAAGCAGACCGTAGAACTCCCAACAAAGGCTTCTTCTTCCTCGTGTATATAATGTAAATAAACCTGTAAATAACACTTTTCTCTTTTTCTCTACATTTGTTTAAGCATTGCTTTATTGGCACACTTCAGCTGAAGTGAGAGTTCCTCCCCCTCTTCTTTTCCAATACATCAAGCTTGAGTCAATTGCAGTTAAAAATTTGCATTGTAAACTTGCTTATTTCTAAAAGAGAGAAACAAATCTATTCATCCACCTATTAATGCAGAGTCTTGTTGACTAGGTATGATAGAAAACTATATAGAGCGAAACTACTCGAAGAGATCTTGCTAATTCATCCAGTAACTGATTTGCTTGTAATATAACAAAGTTGAATGTTTAATGGTTTACCTTCTTTCAACCAAGACTGGATATACAGTCAATATACATAACTGAGTTCTCTCCAACCATTTGTTGTGCCATTAATTTTAAGAGAGACATGATATGTGCTTTCAAGAGGCCATGATAGTTAACTTAAAAGGAGAAAAGAAAGAAAAATGCGTAAACAGTGCAGAGCTTCAGCGAGAAGGGCCTTTTTAGGTGCCCAGCCGGGAGGATGATGTTATACGCCCGCACACTTGAAAGAGCAAGCTTGACGCGAGAGTGCTCTCGGTCTCTTGTTAACAAGTACGCAGGAGAAATAAGGCGTTTAATAAAAACGGGTATAGAATAGGGGTTTATCCCAGTTTTAAATGAGGATGGTTTTCTTTGTAGAAGCGCAAAGTTTATTTAAACTGCGACAATAAAAACCAAAAAATTAGCTATGTGTAAGTGGGCACATCTTCAGTCAACTAAGGGAGTGGGGCTTCTTCTGTATCAAGAGAAAGCGTATGGCTGAGTGAACCTCTTTTATCTTCTACAATTCATGGAGCGACTTGATTTATTAACCACCTTTATTCAGTGCATTAATCGCCTTTTCTTTCACAATTCAGTTAGAGTCAATGTTAATGGTGAAGTTCTTCAAACTCGTGAGCTACGCCAAGGAGACCCTCTGCCGTCCCTTTTGTTTAACCTGATACTTGAACTTTTATTGCTCTCTATATAATGAGGCTCTCAGTATCGGTGTTATACATCCGTTGCAGGATATTTGATACAAGAGGTCAAACGTGTGTTCTATGCTGGTGATGTTTGCTCTTTCTAGCCCCATCTGCTCATGCATACGAGGTTCTCTACGGCCAGCTTTAAATAACACAGAACAGAGGCCTCTTCCATGAATAGATCCCCTCAACCCCTTTGGACAGACTTATCTGTTGCACATTCCATTGCCATATATGATACTGAGTTGTCGCCAGATCCATTTCGGTACTTGAGTTTTAGAAGGCGTCTACTATTCAGCAACGAAACGTGCCGGAGGTAGAATTGCTTTTGCTGACAACCACCGCATTGCGCTATGGATTGCTGAGAATGCCCTCAATGTTGCTACTGACCTATTTCGTCATATTCAGATTCCTAACCTTTATATGTCAATTCTTTGGGTTCTTGCTTCGTTGATTTCATCTACTAGCCGCGCAATCTTCACTGAGGATTGTGCAAACTATACTATCAACAACTTGGGTTTCGCCGGTCGTCCTATCCTACGTCTACCTCGAGCCAGTGGTCAAGTTGCTGTTCAGGAATTCGCCAAAGAACTTTTGTATATTGTATTCAGCAGTTCAATGGAGAAAACTATGACAATGTATACCAAGGACTGGGAGACCTTTTGATAGAAATTGTCTGGATCTACTTCAGAATTGGACGAGAGAACCAAGGTCTCATTCGAGCCAATGATGATGATGATATTGGTGGACATACCCAACATCGCAGAATGTGAAATAAAATTCGATTTATTTTGACAAACCAAATTTGTCTGCGATACAATCATTCCCTCTTCATACTCACTTCCGAGATCAATTCAATGCAAACAAAACTAGAACAATGTCTATCTCTCTTATTTTCACTTACATTAAACAAAAAAGGTCATAAGCATATAAATCCCACTGTCTTACTTGCTTTATATCGGAGTATCAACTTTTGCACTAATTTGTTTTTGTTTTTGTTTTTGCTCCAAACTGCTTTCTGTTGGTGCTTTTGTTCAATTTGTTCTTTTGCTTCAAGCCAATTTCGATTATTATTCCAATAATTTCTGGGAATGATGATTATCTTAAAAAATTATACGGGGAAACTCTCTTGGGAACCCAGCTTAGAGGTTTCCTAAATTCAATAATTGAAATTCAGATTTTTGACCCCCAACACAGCATTATTGGCTACTGACTTTCTAGCTGAGTGTCATGTCAATATTTATTATCTCATTAATAAACCAAATGAAGATCAAACGAGTTTATGCAACTTATGACATTATGCGCGTGAGTACTTCTTTAAACGAAGCTTTTTGCTAAAAAATAACAAATGAATCATGCTCAAATACGTAGCAAACTAGGATAAGGCTATAGGGTGCATGCGTAATATAATATTGTAATAATGGAACTGGTGTTCTTAGGAATGGTTCTTTAAAGTTGTTTCATTACTGCAAAGTTTGACATAGAGTCGCTTAATATAAATAGACATTTACTCTAATCAAATAAACTGTAGTCTTTTATAAAATTGTAATGTAATCTCTTGAATTATTCTTATATCTGATGGATCGATTTGTAAGCAATGGCAAAATGAAAACTATAAATACTACCCGAAATGATTGTGCATCTGCTCCTTCACTTTCATCCTTTCAAAGATTTCATTCATTATGTATAACAACTACAACAACCAATCTGCCTCCTCCTCTTCAAGTGAAGCCTATGCTGCTAGAGTCAGAAGTGAATTGGCAATGCGTCAATCATTGGAGAACACAAATCAAGCTATCTACAACTCTCGACCTGAGAACACCAAGAAAGCTTATGATCCTAAGATTAGAGAGTTCCGTGAATGGTGCGATATCAAGTTTGCTTACGAGCCTGTTGAGACTCGCTACATTGTATATGGTGAAAAGGCTCATTACTTTTTGGATGATGCAGTAAGTCTCATTTAGGCTTGTTGTTTACTTTTTCTAATCTTTTCAAATTAGGTTTGCGGTAGAGAAAGCAAGCACAAGCGCAAGAGAGATTAAGCTTCTGGCCAAGAGGAAGGCTTGCCTGTCAGAAGAATTAAGTCCTCAACTTTAGACCAGTACGGTGCTGCTTTGGTTCACCTTTGGGAAAGACAAGTTCTGATGAAAATCAACTCCAATCCTCATCCCAGAAACCACTTTAAGGGGTTGTTGAAGAAAGCCAAGGCCGATGAAGAAAGAATCAAGAAAACGAATTACGAAGACAGAGGCGTTGGAACCGTCATGGATGGCTACACCACGACCGATGAAATTGCCAATGTTGTGCGATTTTATTTTAGCGAAAAGAAGACATCCGACCTTCGCAAGGTTTGTGTTTCTTGCTTTCCCACTTCTGTCTCCTTCGTGGTGAGTCAGCTCGAAAGGCGGAGCTCCCTGATTTGCAAGTGGTTGATTCGGAAAACGAAGGGATTGGCAAGTGTCCTGCTTTGGTTTTGATCATGAGACAAGGAAAAACTAACAAGTTTGGAAAGCTCGAAGTTGGTGCATGTATGCGCAATGCAAAGGTCGAAATTTGCCCTTTTATGATGCTTGGTGCTTACTTTTTTGCCCGCTTTCATTTCGAGAACGAGCCTTTCCCTAGCTTTGAAAGATCAGAAGATTGGTTTAATCACAAGGTGTTGCTAGCCAGCAAAGGTAACCCTACCATGGAGATGAGGTACAACTGCCATAGAGATGCCATCCAAAAAGCCTTCAATGCCTGCAACATTACATCTTCCAAGAAGACACATATCGGTAGAGGTTCAGCTGCAAGAATGGCCGATTTACAAGGTGTGGATGAAGCTGACATCCGAAGAATGGGGCGTTGGAACAATTCTTCAATGCATGGTGTGGTATTCACCACAGCTCATTTATATAATTTAAATACCGATCTGGTTAAGAAGAGTTTTTTATCGTGTCTGACACTTTTTCTCTTCACCTTAATAAAGGCCTATAATTTGTCTCACTTGACTTGCTAAGTTACAAAACCCTATTCAAAAGACAAATACAACACATGGTGCATACTTGACTGGTCTACCAAGAGGTATTATGCGCAGCTTGGCTGGTTTCCCTACACAAGGAACGTTCTTTCTCTCAAGAAATACTGTCGAGCCATGTCAAGCACTTCAAGAGAAGCTTTTTCCTTTGGCGAGCGTTTGGTTAGAGAAGATACACTCAGGTCGAGCTGAGCAAACGGTTGCTGCTGAGGGCTTTCTTCGCTTGCTGCTGACACTAAGAATCACCTTTTTACAAGACTCTGTATATATGCAAAAGGCAATTCCTGATCATCCAATCTGGAGACACAGCTTGTTCGTAGATCCATTGTATCTTGAATTCAAAAGGTATGTTATTCTATTCATGCTAGTGGTTTAATTTTTTTAACATCAACACAACTATAGGCTTTTGGAAGCATCAGCTCAAACCGAAGCTAGTCAAGAGGAGCTGCTTCTTCAACGAGTTGTACCGCTGATTGAGAGACAACTTGCAAACAGCTTGGAAGTCAGCCAGCAACAGCATGAAGAAAACCGACAGTTGCAGATGACCGTTTTAAATCAGATCAAGGATATTGCCACCGGTAGAGCTCCTTTGCAGATCAATATTGATTGGCCAACTGGTTCAAATATACCATCCACCACTGTTCGTTCTCTCGCCTCGCCTTCTGTTCCTGTTTCTTCTGTTCCTGTTTCTTCTGCTCCTGCTTCTTCTCTTTCTGTTTCTTCTGTTCCTGCTTCATCTGTTCCTGCTTCATCTGTTCCTGCTTCATCTGTTCCTGCTTCTTCGATTACTCTTACGTCTTCAGTTCAAACAGGAGTCACGTACAGGATGAGTAACGTGTGCACTATTACCGATTTATACAGAGAATGGACCGTAGGTCTTGGTGGCAACCACTCAATTGAATGTATGAATCAGAACCACCCTGGCTGGTACAAGTCCCAGAAAAGCTTTTATATGCGAAGAAACAAAATCATGAAAGCCATTCAAGCCCAAGCTACGACAGAAGGTATCAGTATGCAATCAGCTGTCAGCATTGCCGAAGAGCTTCGAGTCCGTAATGGCTCAAAGTCTCTAGACTATCTGTCAAAAAACCCTGATCTCATTTTCCGCTACCTTTAAGACGTTTCTTCTCTCTATGTTTCTTTGTTATCCTTCTTTTTCTCTATGCCTCATTCTATACACTCCTTTCTCTATGTATCAATTTATATGCTTCTTTCTTTACAATTCTCTTTAAAACTTAATAAAACTTCATGATTGATTCCTAAAATTTTGGACCTTTTTGCTTTCATTATAAACAGCACAATAATAAAATACAGTTAATTTTGCTCTTCTCAAGAACTTGGTTTGTTCCTTTTGGTTTTGAATGTTGAGATTAAGACAATGTCGCCATGCGAGAGGTGAAATGTGCAAACTACTGTTTTGAAAGAAACTCAAAATGCAAAGTACAACGCTATTATCTAAGCTTCGAACTCAGTGCATAAAATAAGTCAAATAACTTACTAGCAGGTTTCCTAAACGCCAAATAACTACACTTATTCACTTTATTTTGTAAATAAGTAAAATTAAGGCAAGGCTGTCATGTCTGGGGGGGAGAGAGAAGGTTTAGCAATTTAAAACAATTAGAGTTTGTGTAATACTTACAACCTTGCTTATCACGCTTCGCGTG
Source organism: Blakeslea trispora (assembly GCA_025331445.1). Lineage (NCBI taxonomy): Eukaryota > Fungi > Mucoromycota > Mucoromycetes > Mucorales > Choanephoraceae > Blakeslea > Blakeslea trispora. The sequence goes on along the minus strand of JAIWNE010000108.1, from coordinate 84,463 downwards.
CAGCCAATACACCGCTTCTTGTACAGAAGGATGCTGTTTTGTTGTGCAGTTCAGTGTTGGAGTGACTGATGGTTCTTGAAAATACAGGGAGAGTTTCTTGGAAGAGCAAAGTTGTCATTCCGGAGATGGCAATAGCAAGGGCAGACACTTTATCTCTGGAGGTTGTGTTACGACCGTGACGAGCAGAAGGGCACTTGGAATTATAGCAGATAAAGGTACCTTTGATTTCTCTATAAGTTATTTTGTCTTGTTTGATAATGCGCGATCTTGCATGAGTGAGCTTGTTGAAGCAATACACACAAGTCTGGGAAGTATAGTTTTCGTTTGTTATACAGACAGTCGTATACCTTGCATGCCGATCTTGTTTCCAAATACCACCATATCTAAGATGTCCTCTAATTCTGGAACCTATCCCAAAGCCACGATCACCAATCATCATCAACAGTTTTTTTCTTTGTATTTCTTTCCCTTTCTTCTTGACATCTTTCTTTTTCGGTTTAGGATTCGTGAGTTCCCTTTCGCGAGAGCAAAGGCGGTCTTTGATTTTCTTGGTAAAGTATTCCTGCTTCATGGCCTGTTTAGATCTTTGTGGAGAATCATAAAAGTTCCTGACTGTCTGTCTATTGGCTTGCAAAAAATGATAGTTTGTCTGGATTGCTTCTACGGAACTTGCATTGGATAAACTTTTTTCGGACAACACCTTCTCAGCTTCAATCAAATTCACATCATTTGCCTTTTTAGCAGCAAGCTTGTGTCTGTAGTTCAAGTTTTGGCTTCCAAAGTCAATGTCTTCAGCGTTGATGACAGTGGACGACGGCAAAGGCTGAAATTCTTCTTCTTGTTCTTCAGTAGTAGTCAAAGCAGAAAACCTGTTGTAGAGCTTCAGATGGTAAGTGTATCTTTGAATAGAAACGGGCACTGATTCAGTCATTTTGACAACACCATTGTCTGTTCCAGAGAAGGTAAAATTTTTAGCAATAGTATCAGCGTCACCCATCAGTTGCATATCTTCAGCTTTAGCAATCGTAGACTGGCCCGTAATCTGCTGCAGTTCTCTAGTCTGTCTGGGCGCTTTTTGATCTCTTTTTGTCAAATTTAATGCTCTTCTGCGGATATACAGCTGGTATCGCTGGTCTGCCAGTTCAGACTTGACTTGTTGAATAGCCAGAAACAACCTACTTCTATCAGCCTTCAACCCATCAATGTACACCTTGATCTCATTTCTAGCAGCAGTAATCAACTCTTCATCATTATTGGCATGCGGACGTCGGATACGAGCTTGTATAGTTCTGACAATGTCTGCAATTTGTCTCTGAACACCAGTCATACATTCACCAATTTGAGGACAACATACACCTGCCTCTTCTTCAGAATCACTACCCTGCACAACAGCAACTTCAGGTTCAAGATTAATTGGGTTTTTCCAGCCTTGCTTGGCAGTTTTGATCTGCAAACTAAAATCTTGATTGCTGAATTCTTTAAATCTGGTTTTCAGCTGCTTTGACAAACGGTTGGTGTTCCCCAAGAGTTCATCAATCTCTGGTCTCAAAGTTTCATTGTCTTTTTCGCGCTCACTGAGTATATCTTGCCAAGTCGATTCAGGAATGTTGTATTGACGCTTCTGGCCTGTTACATCAGCAGTCTGCTTCATGGGCGCTTTCTCTTTGATACCAAGGATTCTGACATACTTTCCACCAGGCAGCAAATGAAGATGATGAGCAAAAACCAATTTACGACGTCTGCATAACTGTTGTATTCTATCAATCTTGAAAAAGGCATTGAAGACAGCATCCTTATGATTGATGTATTCCAAAGGGCCCCTAATGACTCTGTTGTCATAGCCAAAAAATGTCATTTTGTTGTCACCATGCTCGCAGAATGTCTTAAATAACGAAGGTGTATCCAGTCTAAAGGACTTTTGAGATGCAACAGGCATTGGGCAGATTTTACGACAGAACTTAGCATAGCCAGCACAGCGCAGCAAATCATTCGCAAGAATTACAAAAGGTAGCTGGTAGCCAATATGAGAGTAGTTTTTCTTTGAAGGGATGTAAGGTTTTAAGCGTCGTAGTATAAGCAAACACACTTCTGCTTCCTTCTCATTCAAGTCAGAGCGCAGACCTGTCAAGTCTTGTTCATTAGGCAAATCTTCATCACGCAACAGCAAGCTCTTGATAAAGCCTTTTAAGCCATTCAACCTGTGTCTAGGAGCATCATCATCAGCATCTTTTATAGCATCCTCTTCTTCGACAACATCGTTTTCATCCATGCTTGCGTAGTCTTCTGGTGTAGCAGGCGGAATAGTGCGTGTCTCTTCTGTCATGGGTGGTTGGAAAGTAACAGGTTTCGGATCGCTTTGGGGATTCATTGGTGCTTTCCCTTTTCCTTCGTATGGCTGTGTGGGAATATCTAACTCCATGCGACTAGTATGTAGCATACTGGGACCAGCCTCAGCAGAAGCAGTAGAGGGATGTTGGATAGCAGGGATCTTTCTTGGACGCTCAGAACCTTCGGCGACATCAGGCTCAGAAGGTTGTTTTCTCTTGGCAGAAGTAGTTTTGGGTTCCTATTGAAAATGGTATAATAGACATAGATGAGTGACTGATTTCCCGTTGATTGTAGACATACATACCTTAGTTTCCAGAGCTTTTGTGTATGTTGCGATACGTTTCTCACTTTTTTGGGCTCGAGCTTCCCATTTTTGCTTCATATACGCAGATGATGAGCTTTTTGATTTTTGTCTGTATTTTGCAAGCCGGTAACGTTCTTTGCGGACTATTAACCTTCTTCTGCTTTGATGGAGCAGTGGAAACCAGTTGGTAGGATGACCTGCTTCTGTCTTACTTCCTTTTGCAGCTTCGTCTTTTCTTTCTTTAGAGGCATTTTTCATAGACTTGATATATTCTTGATGCTTTTTTTCTCTTGTAGGAGCCAAATGAATACGTAGCAACACTAACAAAAGCTTGTCTAGGAGAATGTTGATCATCTTGTTATCACCCCACATGACAGATAAATTGGTAATATAGTTAGTCAATGCAGACTCATAGCAGGCCATATGAAGAGTGTTTTTTGGTTGGATGAACTGGTTGACTGAGTCAGAGATGGCTTCCATTAACAGGGTTCTCAAAGGATAATCTGTTTTGGTCTTTGTTTGCAAGCCACGAATACCATAAAAACCAGACTTCAAAAAATGAATATGTCGGTCAGTGAAGAGAAAAGGAATGTCATTAGCATCAGGAGAGACAAGAAAGTTGGAAGCATATGGAGAGGCAGAAAAAATCAAGGTATCTTGTAGCTGAAAGTTACTTGGGAAGATGCTTTGTATTTGAAAGCCATTTGATCTATCAAATACTGATTTTCCATTGCGAACAGCAAAAGTATGGCTTCGGAAACAGGACATTATCATAAACATGATTGTTTGAAAGTCACTGATAAAGTTGGAGGTCTGAGGCAGTAGTTCAGCAAGCTTAGTATCAAAGAGTTGTCTAACTTCAGGTGTAAGATCATCTCGTATCAACGAGGGAAAATACGCAGTACAGACTTCAAAATATTCTTCGGTAACAACAAAGGAAGCAGGTTCGGTAGGGAGCTCTTCTGAAGAAGGTTCAATGGCTTGAGTAGAGCTAGTTGCTTCAGTAGTAGGATTGCTTACAGACTCTTGGACGACATCAAAATTTTGTTGTACATATCTTCTCCAAAGATCAATTGCTCGAGACACTGAATTATCATTTTGAAATCTGTTTGCAGATTCTCGCAAACCGAGGTTAGCATGTTTATCCATATCAGCATACAGTCCTCTTGGAATTTGACCAGCAAGAGTTTTGGCTTTGAGAGCAGAGTAGTTTGGCTTCTTTTTGTTTTTTTCACGGATAATGTTATCGCGTAGCTTGGCTTGGGCTACGATATAAAACAGGTCATAGAATTCTTCTACAGACATTTCAAATGCACGCCTCATGCCAGGAGCTATGGTAGATGGTTGTTGTTGCACATTGACAGACAACTGGGGCGCAGGAGTATAACGACCGCCCAAATAGAATGTATCTTGTAGAGCCCTGCGGTAGGACATTGCCTAAGAGGGATTAGATCTATTCATAGCATATTAGTGGGGCAGATATATCAAGGTCAGAATAAAATATATCTTACTCCTTCCAGCAATAAGAGATTAGATGTATTAGAAGAATCTAACAGATGAGGTAACAGAGACAAAGAGAAAAACAGAAACAAGTTTTTTTTGGCCTTTTATATGATAGATTGTATATTCTTTGTTCTCTTTGTGTAACTCTCGGGTGAGACAAACATCTCAGATTTTAAAAATTGAAGCCTTTTAAATGTATGTTGCTGATGATTTTTACCCAAATAATCACATTACTCTGTAATCACAAACTTGATTCCATAAATGGGGCACTTTTCCATTTTCAGAAGGACTTTTTTCATTATGTCAAGCAAGTCAGAAGGTCCTCAAAATGCTTAGACAGAACGATGTTACTCGAGAGCATATCTTTCATTGACTCCTCTAATAGTGTTCCTTAAACGAAATCCAGCTCTTGTAAGGATTGCAGGGCGTTACTGGCTTCGTTTCTGAGACAAGGCTTACTTCATTAGCTTGATTATCTTACTCACTTTCGTTTCTTATTTGTAGTCCAACAAGCTTGCAATCACTGGAATTTTCTTGATGAATTTCTTTGGTAGAAGAGAGAAAATTTTATAGTTTTTAGTAATATTCTGTTTGAGCCCACTCATTTTTTTTTTTTTTTTTTTGTATGAGTTAATTTATTGAAGAAAATTAAACCATGAAAAAGTCACACGTCATATTGAGAGGTGTGCTTTGGTATGAAGACAGTTATTTACAATAGTTTCTGCACCTTGATAAGGACCGAGGGCAGGGAAAAAGGGACGTCGTTGATGACGCTAGACCAGTGGGCTTGCCAAATGGCCAGAGTTGTTGCAGCGCAAGTGGTGAAAAGGGTAGCGGGCGAGATATAATCGTATTCAGCGAATCTGTGTATAACATTGAGGACGTCGGCTGGTTCAAATCTGAGGTAAGGAGCTTGGCGTGAGAGAACTTCAGACCAGACTGCCCATTTCAAGGGACATTCTACCAGTAGGTGGAGGGAGATTCTTGGCTAGCATGACAGAAAAAGCATGTATCCGAAGAATCCGGACGGAAAAGGGAAATAGCCTGTTGGCTAAGAATTTTGTGGTGAATGACCCTGTACCAGAAGGTGCGGGTGTCGGGTCTAATAGGCAGATGCCAAAACCGTGTCCATTGAATAGGACGCAAGTGGAGAAGGAATGAGAGTGAGGGAGAGTGATGTTCAAAACAAGTTTTCTGAATACTCGATTCGGAGCACTCCAAGCAAAAGAGCCAACGCAGTGTTGGATGAAAGGGGATTCATCGATAACACCGAGAGCGGTAGGCGGTGTGACTAGAATCTGGGAGAAACTATGCGAGTATGGCAAAGAGTTGTCAACTATCAAGTCCTTCCATAATCGAGCTGAGAGGTATGGAAATCGGGGCCGGTCGCTACGGGTGAGTGGGCGGAAACAACGACGAATAGGATCAAACATAAAGAAATCGCCCACAAGGAGAATGTGCGGTCTGCGAGCTAAAATCCAGTGATCGGCTGGGACTTCTGTGAACAGCGATTGGAGAGGCAAGCAGGCTAGGGTGGCAGGAGTGCACGTCGTATCAGCGAGATCGATGTTTTTGAGGACAAGATCCAGAGTCTGGAAGAGAGAGGGCATAATAGACCCATACTCCAGAGAGACGCTCGATCGAAGCGAGGGGAAGAAACAAGACAAAAGTGTTGGAGGCCCTTTGCTAAAGAAACGACGGATGGTGTGCTGCAGATACTGTTGACACAACGATGAATTGGCCGAAGGTTGGAGAATCAATTTAGACCAGCGTGATACCAGGCAGTGTTGTTGGACCTGAGGATCCAGTAAGCCGAGTCCTCCTTCATCTCTCGCCGCACAAAATTGGGCGTAACGAAAGCCGGGTTTGATGCCTCGATTAACAAACTGATAGAGGATGGATCTCAAACGTCGAAAGAAAACCTGTGGGAGGGTAACCACACGGAGCGTATGCCATAGTTTGGCCAGAATAACCGAATTGGCGATCACCACCCGACCCCGCAATGAGAGGTTTCGTTGAGAGAACAACTCGCATTGGCTACGAACTGATGTAAGGAGTTTTTCTTCAAACCATTGACGCTGTCTTATAGAATGAATGACAGGGAAACCAAGGTAGCGTAATGCTACATTAGACGTCCTATCATGCCATGTATGTATCGATTGGTTCTCGAGGACAGACTTTAAAGGGTTATCTGGGTGGCCACTCAATGGAAAGGCCTCGGTCTTGGAGATGTTGATCTTGGCATTGGACATCTTCCCATAGTTCCATAAATGGAAGTTGAGGCGGTCGAGATCCGCAGGAGAGGAAAGAAAGACGCAAACATCATCCGCATAAGCCAGAAGTTTAACTGATGGAGGGGTGGCTATCGGAGGGATAACCGAAAGCATCTCAAAGACAAATCCGTTCATCAGGTTATCTTGTAATATGTGGGCTAGTAGAGGCTCCAAAGCCAGGTTGAACAGAAGAGGGGAAAGTGGGTCACCTTGACGGAGACCGCGAGATTGGCAGATGGTGTTCGTGAAGTGACCATTGATATTAACATGAACCTTGTTGCCAAAGAACAAACCAACGAGACTCTGTGCAAAGACAGGCGGGAAATTATAAGCAAGCAGGACTTTATGCAAGTACTGCGGATGGACACGGTCGTAAGCCTTTTCTTGATCAAGGAGTAGCGCAACATCGACCCGACGGTCCCGTCTGGCCTGATCCATCATCAAGGAAAGTAGCAAACCATTCTCAGCGATGAATCTGCCAGGCATAAAGCCAGTCTGAAATCGATTGACCAAACTTCCAACTACGTCCTTCATACGGTTGTTTATGATGCGAGTGAAGATCTTTGCGTCACAGTTGATGAGAGAGATAGGCCGCCAATTTTGCAGAAGAGTCAGATCCCCTTTCTTTTGCAACAAGCGAACCCTTAAATCCTGCCAACTACTAGGAAAAGTATTCTGTAACAAAGCCTGGTTAAACACCTCGACGACCAGATCCTGCAGTGGAGGATAGCGGAAGAGATGATGTAGAAATGCCTAGCCAATACCGTCAGAACCTGGGCTACTTTGCTTTTGCACCACTGGGGCTGTAGCCGCAATGATTTCGTCAATTGTGATAGGTGCCATCAGTGAGGAATGGCAGGAATCGTCAAGTTTGGGTAGATGCCTTAGCGAAGCAAGGTAACCATCCAACTCTATTTCATCGACTGGGTCAGTGGAGAATAATGAAGAATAAAAATCCTCTGTCGTGGTCAACATCGAGTGAATCTCGGATGAAGGCGCAACAGATGTGTTAGACCGTAAAGCTGTGACGTTTTGAGAGACAGTTCTCTTCTGGACTGCTTGTTTGAGATATCTCACTGCATTTTCACCCTTCTCTCTCCAGCGAGTGTTGGAACGGAGTGCTAACAAGTCGGTCAACTCAGCCTGAATATGAGCAATGGGCCTGTCAAAGGCGGGCAAACGACGTAGTTTTATCTCTGGTGGCGGTTTGCTACGTAGAAAGCTATTACGTTCACTCTGAAGTTGCCGAAGACGCCTTTTGCGCCAGGACGTATGGGTCGCTGCAAACCCCTTGGTAATACGCTTAAATGCCTGCTTGATGAAATCCCATCTGTCCTGCGGACTCGTTTTCTCCGTGTGCGAACGCGCAATGATAGGTGGCAGAGATTGAAGTAGATGATGCATATACTGTGGATTGCGAAGCAGTAAAGGATTAGCTCTCCATAAACCGGGGCCCAAGGATGAAGTGCCTAGACTGCAACACGTACTCAAAAGAGAGTGATCGGTCCACTGAGGATTTATTAGATGGATATCGCTTGACATAATGCGGGACTGTAATTCGTTGCTCAGAAAGATATAATCAATAGTCGATTGAATGGAATTATTTCGGCGAAATGTTGGAAGCTCATGCAAATCCGACAATTCCAGAGCATTGGTAAAGCGATCGTCTAAGAAGGTGACCCAATCAATTGACGTGGCAGAAGAGAGGGATCGACGGAGGTAAGAATAGTTGAAGTCCCCTACAATAAAAAGACGTTCCATATTAATATCTATATCTGCTCCTTGAAGTTGAGAAAGAATATTGGAAAAGAATTGTTGACGGTCCTGGCCAGATGATGCCGGTGCGTACAACACAAGGACATGGAAAGGGATAAAACTGTTGATTGGATGTGTCACTCTACTGAGTATTGCACGACTCATAGAGGAAAACAAGTTTTCGGAAAGTACAAACGAGGGAGAGAAGGAGACGAGGCCGCAGTCGTCAGTCCATACTGTCTGATGAGCCTGAAACTGGGTGTCAAGAATGAATTGTTTAGAAGGAGAGGCATGGGTTTCCTGTAAGGCAAGTAGGTCGAAATTGAGGGAGCGAAGGTAGCGGATAAATTGTGATTGTTTGGTGGGGTTGTTGGATTTCACTAGACTGTTGCAGTTTAATGAACCCAAATTGAGTAATAGTTGATTTCTACTACTCATTTTATTGTCTTATTTCATTGTGTTGTCCCCTTCCATCGGACGATGCAGAGGGCGATTCCTGGTGAACAGAATCGGATCTATTGTCATGGGTAAACCGCGACGCATCATTGAAGGTGTTGAGAATCTGTTCCTCTTGTATCCCTTCAAACATTTCCTCATCCTCAAAAAGTTTCTCTGCTTTACTCAGGGATTTTAGATGGATGGGCAATAATTGAGAGTCCAGATCACTAGCTTGGAGTGATGATTGCGTATCAGGGAGGTCTTGGGAGCTGGCCATGGTGGGCTCAGGCACCATAGGTGCTGGCTTATTTACAGCGAATGAGGGAACTTTTGGCTCATCTGAACTGTATGAGGATCTCATATTTTGAGAGTCTGCGACACTTTCGCGAACTCTCTTCCTTTTCGTATGGTGTGTTTTAGTCGCAGGATCAAGGGAGGCGTCATTGGATGGAGAAAAGACAAAAGGCTTAGAGATATCGAATAGACCTTTGGCCTTCTTAGCAGGGGAAACACGACGAGGACAATTAGCTGCCAAGTGACCTGCTTCATCACAAGTCCAGCATTTGTATTTATTGCGTCTTTGAGGGCAATCGGCTACTGTATGTCCCTCTTGATGACAGTATTTGCAGTACTTAGGCATTTGATTCCAAACTGCATAGAAATCACTGTCCTGCGAATTGTTCCAAGGAATACAATGACTTAATGGCTTAAAGCTCTCCATATTTTCGCCTGCGTGAATATTCAGGATGGCATATCCTGTGCAGGTGTATGTCTGAGTTTCTGGTTCAATGAAAATCCCAACATCTAAAATTTGTCCATAAGGACTTAAACTCTGTTCCAGACCCTGAAGAAGGTCGACTTCCTTCAAAAAGGGAAGTTTGGACAGGCGAATTCTCATGACTTCCATATTGCTGGCTAATGCTCTACAAGGCATAATTATGTCTTGATTATTCATACAAAGACCCTTTTCCAGAAAAAGTTCATAGTCTTTATCGTTTGGGGGAAAATTAATTTCAGCGAATCTTAAAGAGCCAACCTGTTGAGTCAGCACTCCCACTCTAGTGGGATATTGAAGTGCAACTAACTTAAAGAACTCTAACTTAGTTTCTTTACGGCCTGACATATCGATAAAAAGACTATTGACGCCATGACCCGGACGCCAGATTTGAGATTTAATGATCTTTTGGGGGAGGACTGTTTCTGAAGAAACTGATGCTGATGGTGGTGGAGGTGACAGAGCCGTTTTGTGGCCAAGCAGAGACTTGCGTTCGTTGCGTCCCACGATTTGTGACCAGGATCTCGACGAAGGTGTTGTGCGTTGTGGTTTATTATTGGGAGGGTTGGGTGCTAAGCCACCCGTTTTGGAATTCGGATCGTTAGCGGAAAGAGCCATGAGCCCACTCATTCAAAAACCATTAAGCAAAAACTTAAATGAGCGACGGCAATAACAACTTTTATTGGCTAACAGTGTCCAATCGTATTGCTTATTACCGGCGGAGTAGCCCCCAGACACAGCAGCCCCGCCAAAATTAATTGCTGTCGGGGAATCAAAAAGTGAGGTTTCCTGGTTTCTTTTGAGGTTTCCCACTCAGGTGATAAAAAAAATTATAGTATGATGTAGATTTCCGGTTGCCGGGACAATCTGAAAGACCTCTTAAAATGTTGGGACATAAGTGCATGCCCAATTTCAAAATATTTGCGTTTAAAATCATGTGTTTTGTTCTCGCTAGGAAATGGTTGAAGACAGACTGTGTCGTGGCTTCGTAATTCTGGGACATGTTCCTTTCCTAGCTGCTTAACATTTGGAAGGTTGAAGACAGACTGTGTCGTGGCTTCGTAATTCTGGGACATGTTCCTTTCAAGTGTGCACTTTTTTTATTAGGCATTTCGTTCTCGCTAGGAAATGGTTGAAGACAGACTGTGTCGTGGCTTCGTAATTCTGGGACATGTTCCTTTCCTAGCTGCTTAACATTTGGAAGGTTGAAGACAGACTGTGTCGTGGCTTCGTAATTCTGGGACATGTTCCTTTCAAGTGTGCACTTTTTTTATTAGGCATTTCGTTCTCGCTAGGAAATGGTTGAAGACAGACTGTGTCGTGGCTTCGTAATTCTGGGACATGTTCCTTTCAATCCCCTTTTATGCAGAATATAGTTTTTGGTGTTTAAGGTCAAAATTGAACACATTGATCGAGACTTTGACCAAATGCAGTCTAGAGCCTTCCGTATCGCCTTAGCAATATGATTTCTCTAGAAGCAAAGCTGATTGGTTCCTTTAATGATCCACATTACAAAAGAAAAAAGGGCCGTCAGGGAAAAGTAAGAATGTTTTCACCCTCTCAGTATGATGCCTGGAAGTTGGCTTAAGTTCCTTTTTTTTTTACTCTTGTTTGTGTCCTGTATATCAATAAATACCGTCTGATTAGACACAATTTTCCATTCCTTTAAGGGCATTTTACAGCTTAAAAGTAACAAAACAGGGTATTTTATTCGAGCTCTAGCTCAATGTTGGTATTGTTGCTTTTGATCTTGCTCACAATCTCCAGCATGCCCTTCTTCACATTATATACAACTTGTAAGATAGGTACAAGCTGTCTTGTCAGATTTTCTACCTCCTTGGGGAAGGCGAGAGGCTTGATCTTTGTGACCAGCAAAAACCCATTCTTCGGCTGTTCACAGCATATGGCTGTCAGCGACAGATCTAAAAGGAAATTTAAGCGGTTGATAATTCAGATGAGAAAGATATTGCTGTTATTACTTACTGTCAACAAGAAAGCCGTGAGTGCTCAAGTCATTCAACCCTGTCTGATTCTTCAAATACAGCAGTTGGTGGGCCAGCATTATCGGCAGCTTCATCATCTTTTCGTTGATTGTCTTCGTTGATATTCCATCCTTGGCTTGAATGCCGGCCTCCATACCTCCTAGCTCATAAGTATTGAACACATACAACAGGTCAGGGATCACGCCAGAAACAAGCCTTGACATCGAGTCTTCTGATGCTAAAGCGCGCTCAACATTCTTCATGCAGCAGCTTGCCATACTTTCCTTCTCGTCAATGGCATCAATATCACTACAGTCAAAAGCATGTGAAAGCAGGCCCCATACTTGTCGGATCAAATAGCGCTCGTTAGCGAGCACAGGAAAGGTCAACGTATTGCTTCTGGCAAACAAATTGGCTGCTTTGAGGCATGCTGTCTTAAAAAAGTACAGACTGCTCAGTTGGTCTTCTTCAAAGGCACGAACAACATCAACCACATCAACATATCTTCTTTTGCTCAAAAGTTTATCAGTGAAAGCTTTAGCAGCAGGAGGCAAAGGATCAGACAGCTTGGCTTTTCTTGTTCTTTTAATCTCATTCTTTTCTTCTTCAGTAAAAGCATTGTTCCAAATACTGTCACTCAGATCAAGGATAGCATACTGGCAGGGATGCTCGTATTTACATTTCAAAGCGACTGTCAACATGACATCTTCAACAACTTTTCCACTAGCGAGAACGGTTTTGTCTTCAGGCTTGAATTCATTAAATGTATTTCTAATCGTCTCGTAGTCTGATGCTTTTAAGGCTCGTTGATAATGCCTTGACGATGTGCTGAGAGAACAGCTTGCAGAGATATTATTTCTTGTGCTATTGCTGGCTGAGTTTCGGCTTGTTCCTGCTGCTGGCTATCACATGAAGAAAGTAAAGTGTTAGCTTAACAGTCTTCAAGCTCTATAAGAAAAAAATACCATTATGGTGCTCCAATCAGGCTCATCATGCAATACTCTCTACAGTTTTAAGACGTAATCGGTTAGAAGAAAACCTTTTCACTTTTTGGAGATGTCATTGATTTACTTTTCTCGATTGTTGGGCACACACGTTAAGTCGCTTGATCCAAGTTTCTCTGGGCTTTTTCAACTTCTTGCAATCTTTAATGAAAACTTCATGGTTCTCAAGTGCGAAGAGTTTTAATGAGGCTGTTCCGTCAGGCTTATTGTGCAAAAACGCAAACAAATCTGCTTCAAACTATGTGAGCAACAAATAAAACAATAGCATAAAATATACTTGCCTCTTTTCCATGGCGCAACGATTTTGTTTCTAGGCATAATTGTTCTCTTAGACCAGAGAAATAGACAAGAACGAATTACATTGCTTTATCATCTTTATTCATTTAAAATAGCGAAATTTTTTCTATTATATTTGTACCTTGATCAATAAAATGAGCTCAGGTCAATTAAAAAGGGAGGGAGGGAGGGCTGTAATTCGTTCTTGTCTATTTCTCTGGTCTAAGAGAACAATTCAAGGTCGAATGAAATTCTCTCAGAATTGAGTGAGACCGTCGAAATTGACAAGAACGAATTACATTGCTTATCCAGAGTATTAAGAATCGGAAGGAAAATCCGAAGGAGCGTCCGCAAAAATATCATCATCAGTATCTTCGTCATGAGAGGGCAGAGTACCAGGGGAAAGAACCACAGAAGTAAAATCCGTACGGAGCATTGTATGGCGTCGGTAGTGTTGCTCAAAGGTCGATGAGGAAGACCAGTTTCCCAAAGTGATAATGTCCTGAAGAGGGACATCATTTTCTAAGGCCAGTGTGGCAGCAACAGACCGAAGAGACACCCTTGGTTCCGTGGTAGATAAGCGGACAAGGCGGCGAATCCAGGAGGAGATCGTAGTGACAAGGATGGGCTGACCTGGTTTAGTCGAGTGAACGAATAAGGATTTGGGCGACCTTAACGATCTGGCACGAGGATGGTCACGAAGTGCAGTAAAAGCACGAACAGGACAGAGGTTCGGCGAATTTGCGTGTGAATGAACAGTGAGCGTTTTGATGATTCGTTGGCCCTTGCGGCGCTCTTTTGGAGCAACAACGTCAAAGCAAAGCGAACCTGCAGTGTCAATTTTGCAGCTAGAGAGGTCAATGCGATGCAGATCTGACGGACGAAGAAAAGCAGCCATCCCAAGCAAAAATGCGACCTTTGGCTGAAGAGAGGCCAATGAGGTAGAGACAGTGGAAGGAACATTGGCTAAAAACTTCAGAGTTTTGGAAAGGTCGACTTTAGATTTGTATTGGGGGCGAGGAGGTGCTTGATGAGCCAAAGAATCAAGTAGCGCTGTGATCGGATTGTTATCCGAGTTTCGCAGAGAATCGGGCGCTTCGTGAAGATGGGTAACAGCAGAACGTATAAGTCGTAAGGTGCCAATCTGATAACCTCGTGAGTGAAACAGATGAGATAGGAAGTTAGTCAAATCAGATGTGCTGAACTTGGTGGGACTGACGTCCTGCTCTAAGGCCCACGCAACAAACAGTTCTTGTCCCCTTTTGTATGAACGGTTGGTGGCTGAGTCAACTAAACGAGGATGGTGTATGAGAGCCAATGATTCTGCCGACAAGCCCGCGCTCAAAGAGGAGCCGCGGAGAGCATCCAAACGGAGAGACTGGATTTGGTTGCGGTCAATGGGCATGTTGTCAGCGGTGATGTTGGCTGTATGTCGGGCTGGTAAAGGAGGAGAGGCTGGCAGAGAGCCATTTGCTGAAGGAACGGAAACCAAGGTGCGCTCGTCCAATACGGGGTTACGAGGACAGAAGGTTGAGATATTCTCTCTCGACGTATTTTCTCGACACACCTCATTATCAAGTTCCAAGGTGGATTGATCCACGGCAATCGGAATTGTGACCACTTTAGGGAGAAGGCGTCTATCTGCCATGCGCCTGGGTCGCGCTTCCACGAGACGTATTTTGCGCACAGGTTCGTTGTTCGATCGGCGAATAGGTCCACATCTGGGCGAATTGACCACAGCCTGATGATGGAGCGAAATACGCTTGGTTTTACCTGCCATTGATTCTTGTAAAAGAGTCGTCGCGATTGCATGTCTGCCGTCTTGTTGTCGATCCCTGGTATATGCTGAGCTGAGAGCGTTAGTCCTCTCTTCAAACACCATTTCCAGAGCTTGGTCGCAAGATACATCAGGTCGTAGGATCGGGTACCTCCCTGTTTCTTGATGTATGCGAGCGAAGTCGTGTTGTCTGTACGAATCAAGACATGTTGTTGGTGAAGTTGAGGGAATGCTCTCAAGGCAAGGAATGCTGCCATCAGTTCCTTCCAATTGATGTGTTGCATACTTTCCTCGTGTGTCCAATGTCCAAAGGCTGTCTGGTTCTGGTAAGAGCATCCCCATCCGGTATTGGATGTGTCTACATAAAGGGTTGCTGACGCTGTTGAGGGAATCAGGGAACGGCCGTTCCAACTCGCCAAGTTGTCTATCCACCATTTCAACTCTTCCATCGCTAGAGGACTCAGGGGTTGAGGCACATCCCATCGAGGATCGGATCGCATCCATTGGTTCTTCTGATATAGTAAGTGTCGTGTGTACAGGCGCGTTGGAAATACTGCGAAGGTTGCTGCCTGAAGTCGCATAATCAAGCTCTGTACTCTGCGAGGAGTTTGGCATGGTTGGCGGCAAACTTGACGAAGAGCCCTCAGAAGGTCTCGTAGCTTCTTGCCAGGTAATGAGGCCTGCATGGTTTCTGTGTTCAGAAGAAACCCCAGATGCTCGATGTGCTGTGATGGCTGCAGATTGGATTTCTTGAGGTTTACTAACCAACCTAGATTGCGAAGACAAGAGAGGATCATGGTTGTATGTTGGCGGACCAACTCTACTGATTCGCCCATAATGATCCAATCGTCTAGGTAAGCTGCTAGCCGGATACCCTGTTGCCGTGCCCATTCTGCAATGGGGCGTGTTATTTTGGTGAACCAGTACGGGACTATGTTCAGGCCGAAAGGTGTGGTGCAGAACTGGTAAAGTTGGTTCTTCCAGCGGAAGCGAAGAAATCGGCGAGAACTGGGATGAAGAGGGAGATGAAGGAATGCATCCGAGAGATCTATGGAAACCATGTAGTCCTTTGGTTTGATCATTAGTGCTATGTCCTGTATGGTCTCCATTTTGAAGTGAGGACACTCCACATATTGATTGAGTGCTTTCAAGTTGAAAACTGGCCTTACCCCGCCTGTTTTCTTGGGAACGGTAAATATAGGACTTACGAAGCTGGAGTAGGCGTCCGACTGGTCGACTTGCTCGATGGCGTTCTTCTGCAGTAATTCCATAAGAGCATCGTCTAAATCGGATGGTAGGTTTCCGGAAGTGGCGGCGGAAATGTTGGAACAAGGGAGGGCGTTTTTGAGAGAAGGAGGTGTATGGAAAGGAATTTTGAAACCGTGTTGGACGGATGACAAGAGGTGATGGTTTGGGAAGAGTTGAATCCATTGTGTCGCGAACTGTTGAAGGCGACCTCCTACTAAACCTATCTCTGTTGAGAGAGATGGGTTGGGACGCAAGCTTACTGATGCTTGCTGTTGGTCTTTGAAACTGGTTTCTTGTTCGAAAACGGGTTGTTCTGTTTGGGAGTGTGATCCCGCCGAAAATACGACTGAGAGGTCCCAGGCGAGGCAGAGGAAGAGGAAGAGGAAGATTCACTGACATTCTGTTGGAATCTACGCTTTGTTTTGCCCTTGTTTCTACCAAGGCCCCTAGCTTCTCTCAATGTCTTACCTGCAGCAGTTTGCTGAGCAATAGAAGCGGCAAAATCGTTGGCAGACATTGTGTAGGTGGTATTCGAAGCAGGTGATGGCAATGAAAAGGAAGGGTGTACTGCGCGGAGTGCAAGCTTATTGCGATGATGGTTGATTGTAGAGGCAACATTCAGCACTAACGAGCGGACGTCTCGAATCATCAATAAGAAACGCTCAGCATCGTTGTCTGGAATATCAGCTGTATAGATCTCAAAGCCTAAGATGTCCAAAGGGCGGAGGACACCCGAAAGAAGGTATTGAGTATCCTTCAATACGGCATCCTCATGCTGTTGGCCTTTGTTCATCTGCTTGTAAGCCTCAGGAACAGTGTTGGGAGCTTTGTACTCCATGTGACGCATTGGAGGGTACGCTTCGATAAGCTCCTTGCGTTGATTGTCTCCTAAAGGAGGAGCGGTGAAAACAGGGGTCTTATATCCAAGAATCTCGCTCAATTCCTCAGGGGGCTTCCAGTCGAAGTGCTGGCGTACTGCAATAGAGTGTACAGGGGTACGGTCGACAACCTCTTCCATATCAGAAAGAGGGGTAGCGCTGATATTGGCATCTTCAGCGGGTCTATTTTGGTTTGTTTGTAACATTAATTTCTCCAAAAGTTGTTGTGTAACCGACAATTGCTGTTGAATATCACTGATAGTCTCAGGTGTAACTTCTGACATTTTTATTGAAAAATCTTAATGACGGTAATTGACCTGAGCGAAAAAGATGATCAAGGTACAAATATAATAGAAAAAATTTCTTTTTATTTTCGCTATTTTAAATGAATAAAGATGATAAAGCAATGTAATTCGTTCTTGTCAATTTCGACGGTCTCACTCAATTCTGAGAGAATTTCATTCGACCTTGAATTGTTTCTACTAAAGATGTCTTTGAAAGTGCGATCGACTGTTTCTAAACTGGATTTATTGATCATTGAGGATTCATCCCATATGATCAGCTTAGTCTGCCTAAGAAGTTCTGCTAGTTCAGAGTTCGGCTTGATTCTACATAATGTTGTTGGAGATGTTTCCAAAGGAATTTTGAGCAATGAATGCACAGTTCTACCTCCATCCAGCAACAATGAAGCTGTGCCACTCAAAGTAACAGCTAACGCATAGCCATCATTAAGCGATCTTACAGCTTTCAAGATAGTATTGAAGAGGAAAGTTTTACCTGTTCCTCCAGACCATCTACAAAAAAAAACTCTCGCAAAATTAGTTGATTGAAAACCATCCCTTTCAATACATTGCATGATAGTATCAAATACATGACGTTGATCATTATTAAATCTATCAATGTCATTGGTTACAGGACTTTGACTGGCAAGCACATTCAATCGATTTTGTTCTTGAAATAAAGGATTGATAGCGGCATTGTTACTATTTCTTCTAGAATCAATCGAAGGAAGCTGAAGTCCGGGAAATCTTGATAAGCTTGATCCATGCTGTGTACTCAAAATTTCATCAATATCCAGTAAAGCATAGCCATAAGCTGCTTCACTGATATCATTTAGAATAGAATCAAATGAAGGATCTCGAGTTAATTGGTAAATATGATCCTCAGATAATTTGTCCTTCAATTGCATCCAAAGTTGATGAGGATTTGAAGGAGAGCAAAATATCAAGATGATAACAAAAAGTCTGCGCAAAGACACAGGTGATTGTGTATGAGAAGCTTCGTCGAGACATCAATTCCATTGATCATCTGATTCAAGCAATCCAAGAGCACGGGCAGCATCTTGTAAGGCGACATGTTCAACACCATTGACAGTACGAATATCTTTAAATAATACAACACCTGCAACTTGATAAAGTAACATCCCGAAGATGATACAATTCCGATTGTCTAAGAGAAATGGCATATATTCTGCCGATGGTACCACCGAAACCTCGTTGTCTTTTTTCCCATCTTCTAGGTTGATGTTCATCGTGCCAGACGTATTCTTCAGGAAAGTTGGGATGCAGTATTGATCTAGCATTTGGATCAACTGCATTTACTTTGAACCAACTTGTAAGAGTAGTGTCCTGTACTGATGCACGTTCCAACACATTGTTGATGTCATCGTCTTCATTGAAATATACAGAGTTCTCACTTTCAAGATGAATGGAGAGACGCTGATGTGATGGGAATTCCTTATGCATACTGAAAGAGAATAAGCGCCAGCAAGCCTCAGGAGCAGATACATATCTTGTATCAATGAAGGACTGTATCTCGTCGTTTTGTTCAACTGACATTGAGGCCCGATCATGACCCTTGTACACATATTTGTATACATACTTGATGCTGTTAATTGAAGAATACAATTCAACATTAATATGGGCATCATATTTTGAGCACAGATACAGATTGTGTGGTACAATCCATCGATTATCAATGTTGTAAGTGTGTCCATTGATTGTCTTTGGCACTGAGGATCCATTGTTACGTCTGCGATTTGATTTTCATTTGCAAATATATTTGATCAAATTGTTTGACTGCGATCCCTAAAAATCAATAAGCGTAAAAAAAAAATATCCAATCAGCAGTTTTCAAAATGTCAATGAGCGCATACCGAGATTTCAGATAGCGTATTCTCAAAAACCAAATGGCAGACTTCCACATTCTAAAAGACGTCTCTTTTACTTTAAATATTTTTCAAATGAGCAACACGCATAAATTCTTTATTGAGGACGGTCAGGGCGGAATAACTACGGAAGACGGTGCAGAGGCCATGGACTACATTATCGAAGAAGGAGAGGAATTCAATCTTCGAAACTTGACTAATCTAAGTGAATATAATGATTGTCAACCTGTTCCCATTGAGCTCGATGCCGAAGACGAGAACTTAGAGAGCAAGAATATCACTTGTTATCGAAAAAGCGAATAAGACTATTGCTGACAAAGTTGGCAATGTTAGGAGCTACATGTCTTATACGGACGATCAGAAAACGTTGTTCCTTTGCTACTTAAAAATCAAATTTTTTTCGGCAGCTAAAGCAGCAGAGTATGCTGGAATTGCCGAGAGAACTGCTCAAACTTGGGCAAAACGAATCAGAACAGAACCCGGTTGGAACATATATGAAAAGCAGACTAACAAAAGCAGTCGGGCCAAGAGTCAGCTTCAAGAGCCACAAAAGTTACACATTCTTGAGCTTTTTGACAATAAGCCTTACACTACAACCGACGAAGTTGTAGATAGTTTAACAAAAACTCTTGAAGGATTTACGTTGAAACAATCAACTGTCAATAGCTTCATATTACATGAGTGTAATTTGACGATCAAAAGGTTGCAACGTCAACCTAAAGCTCGAAACGATCCTGCTCGTATCCAAGCAAGATACGATTGGGTGATGAAATACGATAGTTCAGACATGGATTTTCTTCGAAACTGCATTTTTATTGATGAATCCGGCTTCGATATCAACATGAGGCCTTCGTATGGACGATCAGCTTCTGGTGCTCCAGCTATCGCTTCAACACCATCTGCAAAAGCTGAATCACATTCTATTTTAGGGGCAATAGCTACTGTTGGGGTTGTTAATATTGAAGTACGAGTTCCTCAAATGAATAAGAGAATCAAAGTTTCTGGAGTTCGCAAAAGAAAAGCTACTGAAAGTAAAAAAGCAGGAAAAAAAGGCACTACAACAGGACATTATCTCAATTTTTTGAGAGGGACACTTGACCAGTTAGACAAACACCCTGAACTAAAAGGCTTTTATCTCGTAATGGATAATGCACCTATCCACAACAATCAGGAAATAGAAACGCTAATCACCAGCAGAGGCTATATATGTGTATATCTTCCACCTTACTCTCCTGAGCTAAACCCCATAGAGCAATTTTGGTCGTTAGTCAAAAATAGAGTCAAACGTAGTAAATTCAACGATAAGGAAGACTTGTTCACAAGAATTCGCGATGCTTGTAATGATATACCTCGGGATATAATAACCAAGTCAATTGAGCACTCTGTTGCAGCTTTGGAGAAGTGTAGAAATAAACAACATGTACGCTAAAAGCTTTCATAATGCTGCCATTTGGTTTTTGAGAATACGCTATCTGAAATCTCGGTATGCGCTCATTGACATTTTGAAAACTGCTGATTGGATATTTTTTTTTTACGCTTATTGGATTTTTTATTTTACGCCAATTGGATTTTTGGAAACCGCCAAATGATTTTTGAAATCCGCCATTTGGGACCGTAAGCACTGTAATACATATTCTAAACAGAGTGCGCTTCTTTTTTTCTGTATAAAAGCAAAGCTGATGATTACATAATACTAGAAAGCATGGTATTTGAGTAGTACTAAAGGTGAATAATTTCCAAGATGAAGGCTTTCTATTATTTGGATTGTTCGTTTTTTCTTTCATAAAACGATCCTTTTGCTGGACACAATCTGTAGCACTAGATGAATATATGCCTATGATTCAAGAGCAATACCTCTAACAAATCTTGGAAAGAACAGTAGATGAAGCTTTATGAATTCTATTGTAAAAGCATTCAGAAATATGTTATGCAGCTATTCAAGTAATTTTGTATGCAAAACGTTTTTGTGTAAAGCTTCTTGAAAGCTTATATTCTATTTTAGCATTTCAATTCAGGAGACAATACATGTCCTTTCCTAGTGTAACACGATGGTATTTAGTTGACTCTCTGAAAGTATACAGAACAATATAATCTAGCAAATCTTTACTATCTGACAAGAGACTAATAAATCCTCTTGCCCTTTATTTCTAGCGGATCAAACATTTGATTTTCTATTTACCTTGCCAATGCAACATTTTAGTCACCTTGACCTTACTTGAGGAAAAAAAAAATGGAATGTTGGGTTACTGAACATTGATCTAAGAATCAAATAAAGAATGGGCTTGTTGTTTTTAATAATTTACAGTGATTTTGAAGGTCAAAAATAAATAGAGAAGCTACATATAGTTGTTGAAAGGCAAAAGAAAGGGGGGGGGGAAGATGATACGATATGTACATGTATTTTCTTCTTTTTGATGAGCAAAAATGAAGAGGAATAGTTGCACTGCTGCTTTATCTGATTTAATGATATTTAGAGTTGTTATTAGAAGAATGGTACTTTTGTGCAAATTGTTGCATCAAGAGTTGTTCAAGACGTCCATCTTTTCTTTCGATTATAAGCTCTTTTAACCATTTGACCTCGCGTTCAAGTTCATGAACACGATTCTCAAAGGCTTTGGCTCTTTCTGTCATTTCGTCTGCTGTCTGCTGAAGTGCCTGCTCGCGTAACTTTTTCTTGACCCGGAAGCGGGCACTGGCGGCTGTGTTACGGCGACGTTTATCTTCTTTAGAGAGTGGAGCATGACTGTTGCTGATATTGCCTTGTTGAGATTTCTTTCCGGTTGTTGATGTCGTCTCTTCGTCCATTGATTTGAATATGTCTTCTTTGTTGAGTTGAGATGGCTTCTTGGAGCGCACATGGCTGCGTTTCTTTGGTTCTTTATCTAAAGGGGCTGCGGAAGCATCTTGTGTCTCAAGGATAGCTGGTTCGCTATAAGACGTTAAAATGCTCATTGTTTTCAAGAATTGATCGTCATCTTGAACATCAAGTGCGTCGTCTTCATAGAAAGTAATGGGTGGGTTCAAGATGTCTTGAAAATAAGTGCTTGTGTTGCTGGGATTGGAAGAGAGATGGACACCATTTGGTGGTGTAGGATTGGGCGAATAGAACCCGTTGGGTGGAGAAGGATTGGCTGAATGATATCCATTTGGAGGTGAACAATCGGGTGAATTATCATAGAATTTGGCAATAGCATCTAAAATCAGCGTGTTAGGTTTCATGTGGATGCATGCTCTTATCAAAGTACGATTTACCAGGTGACATGGCGGTATGATAGCTATTTTCAGATAATGAAGCAAGTTTCACATTTAACAAAGAATGCATATCAGGTTGATGATGTGACTTTCGCTTATTGTTTGTATTTTCCTTGGCAGCTACTCCGGGTGCAACATCGTATGTGAATTGAGCGTCAGCAAAGATGGCCAACTCTTTTTGGAGTTCAGCGTCTGAAAGGACTGAGACAGGATCCATGATTAGATTAAGGGAAGATAGCCATTGATCCTCAGTAGGAGCTGCTTATTTTATATAAGATTATTCAAATTTTGCTCTGTTGATGCAACTTACAATTGTCGCTATTCATACGCTATAAATTCAAAGAAAAAGAGAAAACCGAAAAAAAAGGGGATCTTCTTTTTTTAGGTAACAATTTTAGAGAGAAAGAGAGAGAGAGAGAATAGATGTTCGCAAGAGCACGCAAGAATTCATAGGAATCGACACATGTTACACAAGTAGGATTATCTCTTGTCTTTCAGTGGTCTGTCATTGACTGGTGATGTTCATGTGCTACTAGTCCACTGATGAAAACGGTAAAATGTAAATCTCAACTGACCAGTTAGACTGCAAGAAAAAGATGTCGCAATCTACAGTATTTTTCAGCAAATTTGAATTTTTTTTCTAGGCCAGCAAGACAAAGCATTTATATTCCGTTCTCCCTTTACGCTTTTCCCATCTAAAGGAGGAGGAGGGAGACTCTCAAATGGAGGCTATCGGGAGAAGTGCATTATGTCAGGCAGGCATCATTTCTTTGATTTTAGAGATATTTGAAGGCAGAGACATCTATTGTTGTAGCGGGCGTCATCTTAATTAAGCATGAGAATCACTTTATCGCTCCAAAATTGCTCGAGTAATAATTGAGTAATATGCTTCAAATGGTATGATGCTTTATAGTAGATCTGACCTAATCTAGCCAATGAATTGAAGTAAATCTTTGTCAATCTTATTTCTTCTGAATTGCGTTACCTTCAAGATGTTTTGATCTTGATATACTAATTAGTTTTTTTTTTTTTACTAGTCAAGTCAGAACATCTGCATTTTCAATTGATCGAGAACAGTCAATTCTACTTGCAATGAGCAGTAAGCCCATTCTTTTTTGAGATAGCGTATTGATGATATGACTTTATATCCTGGGCTTGTATAGCACTCTATCAAGCAGACGAAACCAGTTGTACACTGTTCCTACTCGCCTTCTTCTTTAGATATTTCTAAACAGCCAAGAGTTTGTCTAAAATCTATACAATTCACTACTTGAACCAATGTAAACCAAGAAAGTAATGGCTTTTAGCCCTCCCCCCCTCGTTTGATTTCTGGCTCTTGTAACAAACCAACTCGAGTTTGGACATACCCGGAAATAATAATCTTGAATACATACTGCTATGTCTTTAGTATTCTTCAGAAAGGCAAAGGTAGGCTGGACATTTTCTTTTATAACTTTGTAACTATGCTAAAGCAAAGATTCCGTATTTGAAAAGGGTGTTACTCGACTGATCACATCTTTATATCGATGAATATCTCGTAAATCAAGTATGCAAAAGAAAACCATGTCAAATGAAGCATAAGACCAACAATAAGAGAAAAGCTATGATGCAATAGTAATGTAAACACTGTGCACTAATGATCCAATTGATAGCGCATTACTGTTCTTTTTTTTTTTCTTTTCTTCTTGACATACAGGAAAGTGGTTCAATTTTATTTTCACTCTGTTTAGCGTTTACTTGATGATGTATACATTAGAATACACGACAGAATAAGCATCGTTTTCTTTATAACATCTAGGCACAATAACTCCTTTTTGTTTCAATCAAACCATTCGTCTTGCTTGAGTAAGAATGATGCCATTGACTAAACCATACGCTTATTTGTATCTTCTTCTCATTTATTCCATGATAAAAGATACGAGGGTTTCCTAGCAACGTAATGTTTTCTTTTAGGAGACCAAAAAAAAAAGGGGGGAGTACAATAAATGTCCATTAGCCTTTTTTTTTTTCTATCTTTCGAAACTTTAAATAGGCGCAGCTAGCCAATGAAAAGTCAATAATCACAAAGTAAATAACGACAAATCACGCAATAAACTCTTTTGCTTTTCTTCTTTGTTTACTTTTTTCCCCTTTCCTCCTTCTCTTCTTTTTTTCTTTCTTTTATTGGTATCAAAATCAATGAACGCCAAAATCCCAAATTCTAATATCTCCATCGTCTGATGTAGACACTATCTTTGTGTCACTGAGTGCAACGGCAGTAACAGGACCATTATGCCCTTCCAATGCATGCATACACCGACCGCTACCAAGATCCCATACGCGTACTGTCTTATCATGAGACCCCGAAGCAATACGCAAAGTATCGTAGGCCAAACTCCATACGCCTTCTACATGACCAAACAGTGTTCTGATACATGCCCCTGTACGCATATCCCAAATTTTAATCGTATTGTCCAATGAACCGGACACAACGATGGGATTCTCGGATAGATTTGTTTGCTTTTTTGAAGGCTGTGCTTTGGTGGCTTTCCTTGTGGTGAGGCTGTTGCGTCTGCTTGGGGCACAGCCAGGTTCTAATTGGGATAGATTGCTTGTATCATAGATACGTTGTTCTTCTTCAGTCAAGCGATGTTTAAATCCCTTTGGACTAGGAATGGCCAGCTGAACTTGGCCAACATGGTCTCCCAGAGATCGAATGCAGCTTCGTTTTTGAACATCCCAGATACGAATAGTAGAGTCATCACTAGAAGAGATCAATACAGTACCCTCTTGACAGAATCGCACTGAATTGACCCATTCAGTATGGCCTGTAAGTGTACAACACTCACCGGCAGAGAAATTCCAGACACGAATGGTGTGGTCTGTCGAACCGCTGGCCATCAGTCTTGAATTGAAATGTAGACTTAAAACGCCTCCTGTGTGACCTTCCAGCGTACGAATGCATTGACCAGTTTGCCAATTCCAAATCTTGAGTGTATGATCCATGGAGCCAGTCACTAGCTTAGCCTCATCAAACTGCAATGCACGCACACATCGTGTATGACCATTGAGCGTGCGAATCAATTCGCCTGTCTCTAAATTCCAAATACGAACTGATTTGTCATACGAGCCTGTCATCAAAACATTACTGGCATCGCAAAATTGGACGCACATCACGCCATCGGTGTGACCGCTGAGCACTTTGAGTTGGTATCGGTTATTTCTCCAGTTACGTTCCACCATCAATCGTTCTGAATAGACATCTTTCCAAGGTCTTCGAACGACTGCTGTTGGTGATGTAGAGGCAGGGTGAATGGAAGGATCAAATATGGTAGCTGTTTCTTGATCTATCTTACTCTTCTTCTTGGGTGGCTCTTTTGAGGGTGTTACTTGCTCAGAGCGAGGCTGACTTGATGGACCACAGGCGATGCGAAGTGGTGCTGATTCGACAGTGATCTGTTGAGGTATCTTTCGTTTCTTGTTCAGCAGAGGCAGTCCCCATCCACATTTTGTACATTTCTTATCAATGTGTTGTTCGCACATTCTGTGCCATAGTGCGTCATCGTCAGCTAGCGATTTCCAAGCGTGGGATACTTGAGCAGCATGACATAGTGATTTAGCGTCTAAATAGAAAAATATCTGAAGGGCTATTTCACGGGGGAGAATTGAGATAAAGTCGATTCGTAATAAGGGTCGAATAGCATCGTAAAGGAATGAAAGTTGTGGCATGCAGCAAGTAGACAAAAGGCCTCGAAGGATTAATATGCGTTGATCAGCAGGTGCTGCAGAGAATAGAGACCAGATGTGTGTAATGGCTGCTTTATCTTCTGTAGGCAGCTCTTCCATTTGCTAAAGAAAAAGGACTAAGTCATTCTACACCTTATGTTTCTTTTTTGTTTTGTTTTTTTTTTACTCTTTGTGCTGATTCCATGTTGAGATCGTCAGGTCTTCTCTTTTTTATAAGGTCAGGACGGTGTCGATAACAAAGTCGTCTAGAGTTGGACACCTGGTTGATGACATGTCGAGAGAGGAATTCTTTCACTGGTAGTTTGTCTTGACTCGCTTGGTCGTTATTATCGTTGTGTGTGCTCATGACAAGTTTATATGGGTATGTTTTATTATTAGGAATAAGAGAGAGCAAAAGAAAAAAAAAAAGAGAGAGAAGGACAAAAGCTTATTTATAACACATTCCGGTCCGAGCTTTATAAATTACTCTTTATATATGCCAAACACTCTGTTGTACAAAAAAGAAAGACAATTTTTTCTCAGTTACGCCTTATGTACTCTTCAACAATAACAATTCTCGACACACAGAACAAACACTGTCTTGAGCAAACTATTTGTTTTTTTTTATATAAATTAATTTTTTGTATGAGAAGACTCTTTTGCACCGAGAGGAACATCATCGTCTTCATCGTCGTCAGGTCCATTAAGGTGGTTAAACATGGGCTGCTGTTGCTGCCACATAGGATGTTGGCCGTATTGTTGTTGCATCATCATCATAGACATACGAGGATCCATCATGGGTGGCATCATTTGCATGCTCATCATGCTAGGGTTTTGCATATTCATTAGGCCAGGATTCTGCATACTCATCATACTAGGATTTTGTATGCTCATTAAGCTAGGATTTTGCATGTTCATCACTCCAGGATACATCATGTTTTGATTCATCATATTCATCATTGGCATCTGGTTTCCCATCATTGGCATCATACCAGAATACATCATATTTTGATTCATTGCTCCTCCTTGATTCATCATAGGCTAAAAAGAAAGAAAATGCTGTTAGAATAGTTTGAATCTTTGGTTGTTGTTGTTATTATTTTACCTGCATCATTTGTTGACGCTGTTCCATGATGTATCGCTCTCGCTCCCGCTCAAGAATTCGCTCCTTTTCCATCTCTGCTAACCGAGTCTTGTTTGACTTTTCTTGTTTCTTTTCATACTCAAGTTGAGAGATCATACCAACAAGACCAGCACGGGGTGCAGGAGGCTTGTTTGGCACTTGAATCAGTGGTTGGCCAGTGGCTCGAGCATAGTCCTCTTGATCGTGCGCTGAAGGATGATGTGCTCTATAGGTATCTAATAAACTGTTTTGGGTTGCAAATCTATCGCCCAGTTGAGGAATAACAGGCCCGTCTTCACTCATCATAGGATAACCATTTTCATCATAATAACCTTGGTATTGTGGGTGCATCATGTTTTGACTGGCATTATATGTGCTGGCACTATCCCATTGTTGATTGGAATCATAATCAAAGAATGGTTCCTGTAAGTATTGACCTTGTTGTTGCTGTCTTTGTTGTTGAATAGGGATATCGTCGTCATCACTACCAGAGTAATTGACCTCTTCTTCTTCTTCGTCACTATCATCAGATCCACTGATGCTGATTTGTGTTCTGGATGTTTTTGGCTTGGATCGTCTTGTTGGAGTTTTGTTGTTGACTTTCTGAACTGTTGGTACATCATCCTCATCAGATTCTTCGTCAGACTCTTGTTTAAGTGGCTCATCACTTAAAGTAACTGGAATCACTTCATTTTGGAGCTTTTGAGATGTCTTTGAGACTTGCTCTTTCTTTTCAGTGTCGCCTGTTGCCTCATGAGGAGCTTCCTTGTTCTCTGTTGCCTTTGAGTTTTTTGCTATATCAGATATATCGTCAATATCGCTACCGTCGTCTTCTTCGTTCTCTTCACTTTCATCCTCTTCACTTTCATCATCACTAGCATAGACCTTGTGGCTTTTAGTAGCGGCATTTTGAGGAGTTTGCTGTAGTGATTTTTGTTGTTGTTGTTGTCGTAATTGTTGTTGCTGTTGTAATTGTTGTTGTTGGAGATACATTTGTTGAGGCATTGGTTGTCCAAACTGTTGTTGAGGCATTGCAATATATGGTCTGTTGGCCATATTTGGTGCTTGATTAGGATACATAGAAGCTCTTTGAGGAGGAGTCTGACCGCTTTGCATAGATACTCCTGAAGGGATCTGATGTATCAGCCCCATAGGCTGCTGTGATTGACGTGCATAAAGATGTTGCTGAACCAGTTGTTGTTGTTGTTGTAGTTTTTGCAACAAGATGTTGGTATATTGGGCCATACTGTCAGCCAAGTTTTCGTTCTTAACATCAAGATGAGACACTTCGTTCACCTCTAAGAAAAGTCTAGAGATGTCTCCGTTATTTCTTGGTTCACCGAAATTAAGAGAATTAATATTGAGTGTATCATCCAAGAGACGATCCGGTCTACCATAGAGTTTGAAAGCATCAAAGGTACTAACAATCCATTGTGCAAGCTCTTTTGATGATGTTGTCTTGATGGTTGCTTCTTTACAATCCCCAGAGGCTTCAATCTTGAAGGCTGTTACAGAATCAATTTGTTGAGCTGAGTTGGGGTAGAGAATGTAAGCTTGAATAACATTGGTGATCGTAGCCATTGGTTGCTTAGCCTTTTTTGATTCATAAAGCGTAATATGGCCCTTGGATGGCTTTGACTTTTTACCAAAGAACTTCTTTTCTTCTACCTTATCAGATGCAATGGCCCACAATGTCTGACTCTCTTTGCTGGAACCCAATTGTACCTCAATCTGTCCTTCCATCTTACCAGTAGGCTTCAATAGGATATCTACATACGCTGATCGACTCAAGAAATGACGTGTGAATATCTGCTGCAGCTTAGTATGTTCGAAGCGAGATAGACGAATAGCAGACACCCATTGTTGTAGTAGCTGATGAGTGGAAAAGTCGAGCAGAAGGTGAACTTGACCATCGGAGTTCAATGACAACACGTTGTCTTTACCTGACTCTGCAGATTTACCCAATAAATCAGCATTTAGATCAGCAATCTGAACATATTCTGGCACAACCTGTTCATTGCTCCCTTCAGACTGAGCATCCCACAGAGCCAAGACAGGGCCACACAGTTCAACATAACAACGAGACCATTTATCATTTTTCTTTTCTGCATAACCCTCCATGTAAACCTTTTGAGAATAACTATCGAACAAAGACTGAATGATCCGCATATCAGCAGGTGCTGTTCCAGAAGGTTGTTGGGGAGGCTTGATAAAATGGGCAGGTCTTTTTATGCGCATCGAAGCAGGTCGATTGTTGAGATGAAGAGGCTGATCATCTTCGTCACTATCAGAAGCTTGAAACCATTGGCCTTGGCTTGCAATTTGCTGTTGAGGATCGTCCCTCAGATTGAGATTTTTCATCCCAGATTCGAAAGAAGCAGTAGATGCGCTCATGCTGTTACCCGATTAAGTTGCAAGAATCAAAAAGTAGCGTTTTTCTGTTTATTTTAATCAACAACTGAAACTGAATGTTGTTTTCGCCCTGCTATAACAGTAAGAAAACAAAGAGAGAAAAAAAAAGGGGAATTTCTATACAAGAGAAAATAGAAAGAAAGAGAAGGAAAAAAAAGTGAATTAAAAATAGTTTTTTTTTTGTCTCCTCCAGTTTAGTGTAACCAAGATATCATCTTTCTGCCTGTGACTCTTGCTTTTTTTGGTTTAGAAGCTCTCTTTATTACAGTTACATCAATTTAAAATTGGATGAACACATTTAAGTGGGATTCACTTTTCTCTCTTTTTTTTTTTTTTTTTTTTTTTGCTTTGTCTTGAAGAAGCCCTGTCTTTTGAGTGTACTGATTGAATGAGAGAAAATGATTCACCTCCTTTTCAATTCGATATAGCAATTTTAAAAAAAAAAACCGGTTCTAGTCTATTCAATAGATTAGTTTTATTACAAAAAAAAAAAAAAATACATTTAATTTAACTTTTGAGTTTGCAAAATAGCGTGTATCTTCTTGATCATTTTAAGATTTTTTTTTTTGGTATTGATTTACTTTAAAAAAAAACAAAAAAAAAAGGCCCTCTCCTCTAACTAAAATAATAGATTCTCCTAAAATAAACAAGGAGATTGGGGTTTGTTATAAGCAGTAATGATCGAGTAAAAGAGGCATTTGCTCACTCTTCGTATCACATCTACAAGAGCAAAAAAAAAAAAAAAAAAAAAAAAAAAAATCAAATCAGGAATACCAACAGAAGTCTTCTAGACTATTACCCAGTTGTACAGTCGTCCAAAGAACAGTTTTTTTAAATCTCAAAAAAGTAGCTCAAAAGGTGGGGTTTTTTTTTTTTTTTAATTACCCAAAAGACAGCCCTTTTTTTTTTATGATACAGACAACACTATGGAGTACTATAACCTATTTGTTGACAAGAATTGGATTACATCGAATTACTAATGAGCTGCGTAACAAATTTACTTGTAGGATGAGTTGGCTATGATTGTACATGTATTCATTGCGATAAGTGTCAAGTCATTCTTATTGATTCGTCAAAATATACTTGGTAATCTTGACTGCATTCAATAGAGATATATGCCAAATGTTAACACTCTTTTTTTTTTTTTTATTCAACAAAATGACATTGATTACTCATCTGCTGCGGTAAATGAATAAGGAGGAAGGACAAAAAAGAGGCACACCTTGCACTGCCATAATTTTTTTTTTTTTTTGAGCCTCTTGGCATCTATGTAATTTGAACAAACAAATAGTTAAAACTGTCCCCTTAAAATGTGTAGTCAGTTGCAAAAGACTACAATTCATAGCTATCAAGGTTGTAATTGAGAGATTGAAAAATCATTAGCCTATACAATTCAGATAAACAATTGAAGTAGGGTCAATTGGAGTCATCACAAAAACAAAAGTTTGAAATTCTCTGTTCATCTTCTTTTGTGCAACAAGGAAATCTTGTTTATCACCTTTTCTTTGAGATATAAACCAAAGAAAAAAAAAAAAAAAAAGGCCCTCTATTGATCCAACACTAAAGCATGTTTAAAGAAATGAGAGCTTTATTCCTTCATCTGTAGGATATGAAATTGCCAAGTGATATGGGTAATGTTACAAACCCCATAGTGTCGCCAAGAAAAAAAAAATGATAGGAATTATATGGTCATAATTGAGGAAGCAGGGAGACATCATCCATGAGAAGCGCATTTATGGTCAAAACTATTGTTCTTGGCTTTTTTTTTTTTTTTTGGTTTTAAAAGACTATAAAAAAGGGCATCCTTTCTTTTTTTTTCTTTTTTTTTTATTATTACTCAATATTAAACAACACAAGAAACAAAATGGATGAAGAAATTGCTGCAGTAACTTTTTAAAAAAAAATAAGATGAACACTTTATTGACCTCTTCTTTTGGTATTAGTTGGTCATTGACAATGGTTCCGGTATGTGTAAAGCTGGTTTTTCTGGTGAAGACGCCCCACGAGCTGTAAGTGATAAACATTTAAGAAAAAAAACAATAGTAATCATCCTTAACCATCCTACTAGGTATTTCCCTCTCTTGTCGGCCGTCCTCGTCATCGAGGTGTTATGGTAGGTATGGGCCAAAAGGATGCTTATGTTGGGGATGAAGCCCAATCAAAGCGTGGTATCTTGTCTCTTGATTATCCTATTGAACATGGCGTGATTACTGACTGGGACGATATGGAAAAGATCTGGCATCATACATTTTACAATGAACTTCGTGTGGCTCCCGAAGAGCATCCTGTCTTACTTACCGAGGCTCCCTTAAACCCTAAATCCAACCGTGAAAAGATGACTCAGATCATGTTTGAGACATTTAACGTGCCTGCATTTTATGTGTCTATTCAAGCTGTCTTGTCTCTGTATGCGTCTGGTCGAACCACAGGTGTTGTGATGGATTCAGGCGATGGTGTATCTCATGTGGTCCCTATCTATGAAGGATACTCTCTGCATCATGCTATTCAACGTATTGATTTAGCAGGTCGCGATATCACAGCTTACATGAAAAGGATCTTGTCGCTCAGTGGATACAGCTTCAACACAACAGCAGAGATGGAAATTGTGCGTGATATCAAGGAAAAGCTATGTTATGTTGCACTTGATTTTGAAGAAGAAACGACTCTTTCGAGCTCAAGTTCCTCTCTTGAGAAGACTTATGAGCTGCCTGATGGAAACATCATGACGATTGGGACTGAAAGGTAAAATTTGGCCAATTTGATGGTTAGGGAAGTGAAGATAAGAAAAAGTGCTTATGTCGTCCATAGATTTGGTGCTCCTGAAGTCCTCTTCCAGCCTCATTTGACAGGACTCGAGGCAGAAGGTGTTCATAAGACACTTTATAACAGCATTATGAAATGTGATATTGACGTTCGTCGAGAACTATATGCTAATGTAGTTTTGGTAAGTTGAATACTTTAGTTTTTTTTTTTTTTTTTTTTTTTTTTCTTTGCATCCAATTTGATGGTTGATGGCTTGATGAAAAAATATATTTATAGTCTGGTGGTACTACTATGTTCCCAGGTATATCTGATCGCATGTACAAAGAACTTGTAGCACTTGCTCCTTCTTCTATGAAAGTCAAGGTTGTTGCTCCTCCTGAAAGAAAGTACTCGGTTTGGATTGGTGGTTCCATCTTGGGCTCACTCTCTAGCTTCCAAAATATGTGGGTTTCAAAGCAAGAATATGATGAATCAGGTCCTAGTATTGTTCATCGTAAATGCTTTTAAAAATCGTACCATGAAAAAATTAAAGCAAAAATCTCTTTTCTCCGCCAAATAAATAAATAAATCTCGGGGGGGGGGGACTTATGTGTTTCTTTTTCTCTTTCTTTTTTCATTCAAACAAAACCCCCCAATGAATTCTCAAAAAGTCGAGTCTTGCGATTATACACCATTAAAGGCTTGCTTGGACAAGAACAACAACGATAGATCGAAATGTCTTAAGGAATGGGACGAATTTCAAAAAGCTTGCCGAGAAAAAAAGTAAAGTTTATTGTTTGTATATACAGTCAAAAAATTAAAAACATTTGAACTAGGTTAAAATCAAATGAAAAGTCAGAATGTGTTGCTTGTAAAGAATAATAAGCAATTTAAAAAAAAAAAAAACTAAAGCTATTGTGACTTTCTATGAAGCCATTGTTTTGTGTCATGTTGGTCGCTGCCTGTATGAGACTTTATGGTAATAACCGTACAAGGAGCATGATGAGCACAGTGATCACTCACACTACCCAACAAAGTACGCTGCATTGTGCTTAGTTGCCTGGAGCCGATCAACAAAGCCTCTGCCTTGAGTTCGGTTACCTTGCGTACAATTTCATGCTTGGGTTCTCCTATGAGAGCAATGGCTCGAATAGCAGCTACCTAAGTTGCAAATGAGCCTTTATTATTTATTATTTAAAAAAAATGAACTCACATGGATAGTGCTTAATCTATCTGCATAATGTTTTAATAATGCATGACTTTTGAGCTTCTTTGTCTCATCAAATTCCTCGATAAAGCCTGTTGGATTAAAATAGGGTGCCATTGTAGGTCCATCTACAGTACGGCAATTTAAAAGAACCACTTGATCTGTTGCTGGTTGGATAAAGTGCTTTATGGCCCATTCAAACACATATTCAGCAGAATGTTCATCTATGCTGATAGCTACAACACGGTAACTATCTTTATGCGCATGAACAAAATCTTCAACGATATGAGAATTTGGCATTTTAAAGAAAAAGAAAGTAATATAAAAAACAAGAGAAGAAGAGATTGTATATATATGTTTTTTGTTTTTTATTTTTACCGAACAATTCTATCACTCTAAAGCTTAATTCCTTTTTTTTTTTTTTTTTTTTTTTACACACGGACACATTATGCACATGATACCCTTTGTTTTTTTTGACAGCAGGGGTCTATTGAAAAGATTAAATAGCAGAAGGTGAAATCCTCATTTGTTCAGCTGGAATAGGGTCAAAATGATGAATATCAATGCCTCGAGATAAAAGTTCTTGTTCGCAATGTGGTGGAACAAGTCTGTTGATCAAATCAGGACGAATAGACAATTCTAATGATTCAACTGTAAACAAAAAAAATATTTCTCTCGCTTTTAAAGAAAATCAATTTACCTTCTCTAGTAAAATTCAAAACAGGTGGTAAAGGTGATCCATCAGGTAATCGAGTATTTGGGTCACGAATAGGGTCAAAGAAGGGATGACTTAAAGCTTCAATTGCGGTAATTCTTTGTTGAGGGTGGTATTGCAACATACGACTTAACAAATCTACTGTCTCTACAGTAGCATTGGTGAAAATCTAGAGTAGAATAGTCAACAAAAAAAAAATCCAGTCTGATGTCTGTTTCCCCATCAAACTTACGGTAGATAAAGGATGAGGCTTAATAAGGGGGAATCGATGCTCAACATAACTGGCATTCATAGCAGCAATCTGTTCTTTGGTAGGTGTACCCAAGATTTTAATGATCTCTACAAGTTGATCGATACCACTTTCTCCGGGAAAGAAAGGTTGGCCTAAAATCAATTCTGCCATCACACATCCTGTTGACCAAACATCAATACTTAATGTGTAGTTTGTAGCACCAAAAATAAGCTCGGGAGCACGGTAGTAGCGTGAACAGATGTAAGATACATTGGGCTCACCAGGTACAAGAATTTTGGCACTATTCGTGCTATTCAATAACCATATCATATACAAAAATAAAAAAAAAAAAGAAGAGAGAGAATTTACCTGCCAAAGTCACACATCTTACATATACCACTGGCCGGATCCAACAAGACGTTTTGGGGCTTTATATCACGATGACAAATACCAAGAGAATGAATGTATGCCAATGATCGGATGACTTGGTACATATATAGCTGAACAAGGATCAAAGGCATATGTTGCTTTGCATTAGCATAATGTCGGGTAGCTCTGTATAAGGTATCGGGCACATACTCCATCACGAGATTTAGGTAAACTTCATCTTCTTTGTTTTCGACTTGGTTGTAAAAGTACGATTTCAACTGGCAGACGTTGGGGTGATCGACTAGACGCATAATCTGCAACTCACGATTCTACAAAATACAAGTTCATCTACAAAGGAACTCAAGAAACAGATCGTCCAGTTGCCTACCTTGAATCTTCGGTCTTGTAGTACTTTCTTGATAGCAGCGTCTTCGTTTGTTTCGATAAGTCGCGTTTGGTAGACAACACCAAACGAACCGTTGCCAGTAATCTTCTTGTTGACATATTCAATTTTAATTTGCTTTCCAGATTTTGCATCCTTAGCAACTACTTTGATCGTTTTTTCATGGTGAGCTGAGAAAAGTGCATGAATAAAAATCGAATTGTTTAGCTTATTGAATTCAGTTTAGTGGTAATTTTTACCTGTCATTTGCATCAAATAAACAATGTTATTTATAAGAAAAAAAAAAAAAGAAGAAATGAAAAATAAACCTAATTTTTTTTTTTTGAACACCAGACTGTTGTTTTCATACAGTGATGTAACCCAAGCGGTGTGGCAATTAGAAAAAAAAAAGAAACTACTTTGTATTTACTCAAGAGCCATGTTTTTTACTGCCTGATAATATATATATATATTTTTACTAGTCACATCAGATCGAATCAACCCATTACAAGAGCTATTTCTGCTTGCCTATCTTTTAGATGGCGCAAATGAGCAAGTTCTGTCTAAAACTAAGAAAAGGTTCTTTTATCATTTTGGTTCAAGGATAGTTTTGCACTTCCTCAGAGGTGATAAGGAATGGAGATCATCATTAGGATGATTATAATCTAGAGCTTGTTTTCAAGCTGAGGATCCATGAGCTTGATATCTGGCAGTAAAAAAAAAAAGAAAAAACATGATTGTGCTTGGCTCCTCCTAGTATGGTCTTTGTTTATGCTTACATTGGTAGATTAAACTCTTTGGAAAAGATTTGCACGTTTGCTTCCCTATCACAAGAATACCAAGGAGTTCTAGATCAATAATTTATTGAAACGTTAGAAGGTATGTCTTAATATGTAAGGTTGATCATTGTTGGATAAAACAAAAAAGGGACGATTCAGTCAAGAAGAAAACAATGGCTTGTATATCACTTACCCTTATGTAATATTTTAAGCTCAGACATGGATTGAGGAGGGGCGAGGCTGCTGTGTTTGAGCCTACTCTGCAGGTAACAAGCAATACGATTGGACGCTGTTAGCCAATAAAAGTGGTTATTACCGTCGCTCATTCAAGCTCTTGCACAATGATTTTTGATGAGTGAGCTTATAAAGAACATTACAAAACACCGAAATTCTCTCTCTTCTACCAAAGAGATCCAACAAGAAGACCTCAGTGATTGCAAGCTTATTCGACTACAAATAAGAAACGAAAGTGAATTAGACAATCAAGCTAATGAAGTAAGCTTTGTCTCAGAGACGAAGCCAGTAACGCCCTGCAATCCTTACAAGAGCTGTATTTCATCTAAGAAACACTATTAGAGGAGTCAATGAAAGA
This sequence comes from Blakeslea trispora, assembly GCA_025331445.1. NCBI lineage: Eukaryota > Fungi > Mucoromycota > Mucoromycetes > Mucorales > Choanephoraceae > Blakeslea > Blakeslea trispora. The sequence continues at coordinate 48,245 of JAIWNE010000108.1, read as the reverse complement.
TATGCTCTCGAGTAGCATCGTTTTGGATGAGCATTTGAGAACTTTCTGACTTGTTTGACAGAATGAAAGGCGCATTCCACTGCTTGAACCCTGAATGCCCTTCTGTCAGAAATGGTCGTGGGGTAAGTGCCCGTGACAAGCTGTCTGCCCTTGCTATTGCCATTTCCGGAATTACAACTTTGCTCTTTCAGCAAACTCCTCCTACTTTCTCTCGAACCATCAGTCACTCCAACACTAAACTTAATCACAAAACAGCATCCTTTTGTACAAGAAGTGTTGTATTGGCTGCACGCGAAGCCTGATGAGCAAGGCTGTAAGTATTACATAAACTTTATCTGTCTTGCAGTACTAAATCTTCTTTCTCTCTCAGACATGGCAGCCGTGCCTTGAGGGGGTAGGTCATTGTGATGTTTGAGGAATCAAAAATGCGCTAATGGTTTTGAAATCTTGCTTTCGCAGCATCTCTAAAATGATTCATATTGAATAGCTTTTAGAGATGGCAATTGATTGATAAACTAGAAATTGTTTTGCTAAAGAAACTGCTGCTTTGCTGAATGTCTATATGATCTGCATGGGGTTTACAACAATCTTAAGCGGTAATCAATCAATTATAATTACAAAGTCTACATCTCCACATTTCTGCTCGAATAAACTTTCATGATATAAACATTATGATTTTTCCTTACTTTAAAAGTGACATCAGCAAACGATATATCATATTAGCTAGTTACAGTAGTCACTCTATTTAAGGGTAGCCAAGAATCTTGAGAATCTCACCCTTAAATAGAGAATATCCTTAAATAGAACATCTTTCAATAGGGCGACTACTGTAGTAAGATATATTCGCTAGCAGTGCTATTAGAGAATTCTAAAGATATTATAGATGAAGGAGCCATTATGAGAAAAAAGATGTTGGAGATAAAACTTTACTCATCATCAAATTAGAGTCAAAGTTGCCTGCACAAAAGACAAAAAAAGGCTTCTACTACAGGGAAAACGGTTCAATAGCAATGCTTTGTAACTCAGTCCTGGATGCAGAAATGTTGTAATAGTGTGATACCAACTTTTCACTATCATAATGCAATTTTCGGGAAACAACATAATAGGGACTTTTAACATCCCAGGATTTTCATCTTCTTCAAAAGTTCCCTTAAGCGTTAAAATTCGATAGTTTGGTCAAGGAATTCATCAAACAATGGCATTTATAAAAGACAATGGGGGTACTTCAAACATTATGTAATGCAAAAAAAAAAAAACCTAAAATTTACAACTGTGACTGAACATTTGAGCACTTTATAAATTGTACCTTTGTGTCCCTGAAAAAAATAAAAATAGCATTTAAATAAAAAAAAAAGAAAAACCTAAGCAAGTATAATAGCAGAGACAAGAGTGCCTATAGCAATAGCTATCATAGCAGGCTTCTTCGTGTAGCCATTGCTTAAAGATTGCTCTGTTACTTCAGAAGAGGAAGGGGTAGGTGTATTACTGATAGCAGTAACGGGAGCACTGCTGCTGGTAATGACAGTATTGGATGCAGTAGCAGAAGCGGTGTTGACATTAGACATGCTCGATGAGGTCATGGATGTAGATGAAGCTGTATTGGTCGAGATAGAGCTGCTAGCCGCGGAAACAACTGCATCAGTAGAAGATGGGCTGACTGAAGAAGATAAAGAATTGTTACCACCAGTAGGACCACTATAGTCACCAGGAATAATATGAGCACATCCTTTTTCAGAAATACCACGATTACAATTAGTAGAATCGTTCTACCAAATCATGTGAGTACACCAGATTAATCAAAGGAAACATAAATACATTACACAGCATCTCATACAATAAGTATTGGAAATAGGCTCAATCAAGTTAACATAATATTCCCAACCAGCACAGGAAGATCCCTTGGGTGCTTTGATGTCCATCTGACCACCTTCGTCTGTACCAACAAGATTAGCTTTTGTATAGTCCATTGTACCAGTCACCTGGACATAATCATTAGTCTTTACATAATGAGCAGATGTGATAAATCCATCAGGAAGCTTGCCGGCATCTTTAGCTAAAGGTGTGGAGCCCATACAATAAGCATTGGCATTCCATTCCGACTCTGCAATAGTACGGTCAGGAGCATCCTCAGGAGGTAAGAAAACACAAAAGCTTTCAGAATCAACCACTTGAGCAATCATTCCATATGCATGAGCTGAAGCAGTAAACAAGCCTAGTGTAGCGACAATAGTAGAAGTGTTAATGAGCATAGTGTGATTCAATTGAAGAAAAAAAATAGTGAGTAAAAAAAGGAACAAAGAAGAAGAAATCTGAAGGTGAATGCTTATACAATGAACCTAAAGATTGGTGTAACGGAAACTAAAAAAAGAGAGAGAAAGAGTGGCAGTATGAAAAAGACAGCGTAAACAATCAACACGGCGCTAGTCCTTTTTCTCTCTTAACTGATTCAAAGTGGGTTATTTTTCCTTTTTTTGGACATATTTTGTAGCTTTTTTTTTTTCTGTTTGTTTACTATTTTTACCTTTCTGAAATGAATCTCAGAATAGCCGTTTGCCTTTGTTTGGCTGGCCAACAGTGTAACATCCCTTCACTTAACTATAGATGCAAACAGCAGTTATTATGCTTCATGAGGTTTGAAACTTACATCAATACATGTTGGCATAGTCTTTATGAACCTCTGAATAAAAAAGAAGCAAAAATTTGGCAGAGCTCCGTTCAACCTGACAGATCTCCAACTTGTCCAATCATTGGCAAACTCAAATCATGATAAGATCTTGGCCACACGCTATGCGATCGGTTTCAAATAATTTCAAGAACAACTGTTCAGCGAATTGAGGATGAAACAGTGCTACTATTTGCGCTTATCAAATGAAAAAAAAAAAAGAATACCTTAGCAATCTTTTACAATAACATCAACAAAAATGAAGCGGATGTTACTTTCTGTTTTATTGGCTAGGCTCCTCTTCTGGCAACCACATATGAGCTTCAACAAAGGATTTGATGTGGTCTGAAGGAAGTTGATTGCTTTTTGCCAGCCCTTCATGTACGGCTTGTTCAATCACAGCGGTAGCCACTAAAGACGAAACTTCTCTGATACGGGCTAAAGAAGGGTAAATGAGACCATTTTGAACTTCTTTGGATGTCAAAGAGTCCGCAAGAGCTTTTGCAGCACTTGATAACATGTCATCAGAGATAGATTTATTCTTGGCTAGAATAGATCCCAACCCTAACCCAGGAAAGACATACATATTGTTGCCTTGGTCGGGAATACGCTTTTCCTTTGTTTCGGAAATAGTATAAGGAGGAAATGCTGTACCTGAAGCAAAGATCACTTTGTTATCAGTTGCTTTCATAGCATTCTCAAATGTACATTCGGCTTTAGTAGCAGGGTTAGAAAGAGGAAAAATGATGGGTACATCATTTAGTTTGCCCATAAGAGAAAGAACTTTACTGTTAAACGCATTGGCAACTGAAGAAAAGCCAAGCAAGGCAGTAGGACGAGTATAATTCACGATATCCTCTAGCTTTGTATATTGCTGTCCTCTATTGTCCTTGCGAGCATAGTATATCTTATGCTCAGCCAGAGTACCACCACGGTCTAAGGTAATCAACCCTTTCGAATCGCAGAAATAAAAAACATCTTTTGCTTCTTGTTCTGAGAGACCATGCTCCTTTTCAAGGTAATTCTGTATCTGTTTTGCAACGCCTATAGCAGCTGATCCAGCTCCATAAAACAAAATACGATGGTCTCGGATCTGCAATTTTGATTTCTCGGCCACTCTTCTAAAGGCATTGACCAGACCAGCAAGAACGACTACACCTGTTCCTTGAATATCGTCATTAAAACAAGGCAATCGATGTCTGTTTCGCTTCAATAAGCCGAAAGCATGGGCACTTGAGAAGTCTTCAAATTGAACAACTATATCTGGGAATGCACGCTGAAGTGCGACCAAAATTTGATTTACTGCATCGTAAAATGTGGTATCATCAGGACGCTTCTTTCGTACACCCTTGTAGAGTTCATCAGCGAGATATGTCTTGTTGTTTGTTCCAAAATCCAAAATGATGGGAAGTGTTTTGCGTGGATGAATCCCTGCACTGGCGACATAGAGCTGCAGTTTTCCCATGCATATAGGTAAGCCATTGATTCCCAGATCACCTAGTCCTAGTATACGGGATCCGTCCGTTATGACAGTGATATCAGGTGTTTGATTTGAACGTAGCCTATATTTTTCCAAGACATCATCCAAGTAAGGCAAATCGTCCATTGTGATACATAGACTGTCTAATGCTTCTGTCGGGTACAGTGACTGATGAATTAGCACGGCTTTAACCAATTTACCAAAAGGAAGAGATTGCTCACCTGGTGGATTTAAATAAGAACAGACCTTAGAATACTTTAGACATGCTTCTCCTACAGTTGGAGTATATACAACAGGTGCAAATTCCTTTACGATAGATAGAGTGAATTGTTAAATTAAATACTTGAAAAGAGAGTAAAACGCTACCTCGATATGACTGCTCAAGAGCTTGTAAAATATCTCAAAATTGGTATGCCGCAATTGCTGCATTGCAATGTATTTGTCCAATGGACTGTGTTTAGATCTGATTGTTTTCAAAGCTTTTGTTATGCTTTCTTCAGAGTCGAGCGATTGACCTGCTAAAGTCCATTTCTCGCGTAGGTATGCAGGTGGTCTATCTCTTGCTACTAAATTGAGCGATAATTAGTAAATAGAGAGATAATAAAGTAAGAAAAATAGAGAAAGAGTGAGCATAGGACTGTTTCCAATGAATTAGTCTCTTTACCCGTTTTGAAAGGAGACCACGAAAGCAATGTAAGACTTGCTCTTTTTTTACTTGAACAAACAAAGCGCTCTTGCAACTTTGCAAATGAATTCGGTTTTTGACGTATGTTTGAAGAGCACAAGCTTGCTTTAGCAAGTGAACCTCTAGATCTAATCATACAAGGTAGGTTAGGAAAAAAAAAAAGAGAAGAAAGAAAGAAGAAGGAAAATAGAATTAAAACAATGTTCAATTATTCATAATGATGTCTTTTATTGTGAAGAGAAACTGAGATTTAAAAATGGTTCAAATCAACAGCCCTTTCCTTAGCCAATCCAAAGACACCTGAATTGCTATAATTTGAAACGTGCGCTTCATTTGAGGCATAAACGTAGTGTATTTAGCTTGAGTATGATAGATGGTATCTTGATTCGAGGAATATCCGCACTTGTATTGAATCCAAACATCTTCAGATAATTGTCTTTTTTGATCTCCATGCTGCCATACTAATTTAACGAGACCATGGCGACTATCTTCATGAGGTATAATGGACCATTGCAAGCAATAGATCCGAATTGATTGACTTTCCAAATCCGAAGGTAGCTCAAAGCAAGGCTCAGCAGCTGCGAAACGCAATGATTCAGATTGTGAACAGTAAGCTGTACAATTTAGGCGAGCTATGGATGGAATTGATGAGACCACATCACGATTACAGAGAATTGAAAAATACGCAGGTGATGTGTAGAGTGCCAAAGACCATGCCTGTTGCTTGATACGAACCAGTAGATGCTGTTTACAAAGAAAGTACAGATATTGGGACTGAGCCTTTCGAAAGAGTTGATATAATTCTGGCAATGGCAGGAATGAAAGTACATGCAGTATTAAATCGGCTGGCAATGGATGCATCTAATTATACAGTCAAGAAAAAAAAAAGGAGAAAGAAAATTAACAGTCTGGAATTAGTTGACCATACAAAGAAAAAAAAAAGCATTTTATGAAGAATTCATCTCTTATTTCCCTTTATTGATATTGGACATATAAAAAGAATGAGTTTAAGGAGACAAACAAATGATATGAGCTTCAGTTCTATTTAATTATTTTTGTATTTGACTCTCTCAAGTAAACTCCAAAATTAGATACCTCGAAAACATATTTAAAAAGGGAACTTCTTTCTTCTTTCCTTTTCTTTTCTTTCATTTCTCTACTCGTATCTCAAAACCGTCTGGGCTTCCTAATGATTCCATCGTCTGTTTCTGCTTACAGCATTGCTTCCTTTATCAAAGAAAAATTTGTGTCACGGTCTCATAGCCATTGTTCTCTACTGCCAGATGAAGACGAGAATGATACTTGTAGCTTCAAAACATCTACTTTTACTCAAGGCAACAAATGGTACTTTTGTAACAACTGCAAAGTTAGTTTTCGAACTAAAAAGCGACACATATGGCATCTCAACCTCCGTAATACAAGTTGTACCAGTTTAAATTCGACATAAATTCTAGTGACTCAACTACTCTTAGACTTATAGATTTCTTTCCTGTCATTAAAATAGTAATAAAAAAAACCTTATTAGTCCTTTTTTGATTTTAAAATACATGATTTGCTGGTAGCTTTTGTAGCCATGCAGTAAGACAGAATAATTCGTTCATTTGATTATCTTTTAACCTCTCTCCTTTTCTCTTGTCTGATCAGATTGTTTCTCTTTTTGTAAAACAAAGGGGCGTTTGTTAGCATGTTCTTTTGTCTCTCAAAGCCAACACTTTTAAACAAATTTTTTGTTTGGTTATCAATTCGATCGATTTAGTACTGTATTGGCGCCCAAAGTGTTCATGTTTATGTTGTAATTCAGAAGCTTCTTAAACTCCAAGTAGCTTAAAATAGCTTATTGCATGTATGTTATTGGATGTTTATTAAGCAAAATGAATCAGACCAGACTCAACAGAAAAGAGTAGTTAGCAAATACCAAAGATACTTGACTATTTTTCAGTATCATAGCTTGTGAAAACTGAAGGGACCAACAATGATGCCAGAAAAAGAAAACGATGAGACAAAGAACTTATTCAAACAATTGAATTGTTTGATTACCTGACTGACATAAAACAATAGAAAAAACAGTATCAAACAATGGTCCTTCAGCCGGGACTGTGATAATGACAATGATAATAAAGAGCAATTGAAAAGACAAAGATCTATTGGCCTATATGAATCAAACATTTTCTAATTGCTAAAGGAGATTCTGATTGTCATTTTCATTGATGTGCTGGAAGAATGGTGAAAGAGCCTAAAGAATTACAGCAAAGCATTGACGGGCAATTACTTTGTTGAATCAAGCATAGCCCAGAAGACAGCTGAGTTTTTCCACTTGGACATAAATCTTAAGCTTATGTAATGACAGCCTTTAAACACCGAGTCCCCTTCTATTCTCAAAATTCTGTATGACAAACAGACAACCTTTTCATTGCAACCAAATCCTAACGTGGCCTATATCTTACAGCTCATAAGTTTAGTCGGTGAAAATGCTTCATGTTGCAATCGTCAAGATATCAAAGACAAGTATTCGAATAAAGAGATTTAGTTGTCTTTTTTTTTCGTTTATTTCTAGATTCATTGATAAGATAAGGATTGAGTTGAAATGTTGAGTACAAATGCTAAAAAAAAGAAAGGCTGAGAATTCAAAAGATTGTCTGTGCCTTTAATAAAATGGCCGTACTTTCTTCTACACGTTATAGAATAACAATTTCTATAGATTATGAGTCCTTTTTTTTTTATATAAAAATTTTTTCTTTGATCCGAAGGTTTGAAATATTATCAGCAAGAACATTAAAAGACAATAGGAAATCGGATCGCAAATTACATCTACACGTATGAATTCATGCTCCTCTCTCTCTCTCTCTCTCTCTCTCTTTCTTTCAGAGCGCTTTTTTTTTTATTACTGTTATGACAAGCTGTTCAAAAGAAAAGAGCATTGTTCTTGTGCCAAATCATCTTTCTCTCAATTTCCCGGACTTTAAATGCCATGATACCATCTCAACAGAATCAGATGAAAAAGATAAAAAAAAATTGTGAATGGCCCTTTCTTTCTTTCTTTTTTTTTTTACCTTTTGAAAAGTTAATTTTTCTCGTTTTAACGTATATATCAGTCCAATGCAGCAAGAAGACAATAACACAATAAGTTCTGTGCCTTATGAATTAACGCCGCTTTCATTCAACGTACCATATGAGTTTCCTCGCCGATTTTTACCAACTGTCATGAAAGGTAAAAGGGGTTAGGCAGGAGAAACTTCACCTCGGGCCAGCCAACTTCTTTTTTTTTCTTTAGCAAACTCATCTCTTTTCCATTTCAGATGACAGCAAGATTCCTCTGGTTTTGGTGGCATGTGGATCTTTTTCGCCCGTCACTTATCTTCACTTGAGAATGTTTGGTATGTGATCGTGTTAAACAGAACAAAAAAGAGAAAGACTAACGTATCTTCAATCTTTTCAGAAATGGCACAGGACCACTTTAAAGAGAGAAATGAATTTGAATTGCTGACAGGGTACTATTCTCCTGTATCTGACTATTACATGAAAGAAGGATTGGCTAAAGCAGAGCATCGAGTTAAAATGTGTCAACTGGCTGTAGAGACTACATCTGATTGGCTGATGGTGGATTCTTGGGAAGCACGTCAAACCACATACCAACGAACAGCTGTCGTGCTTGATCACTTTGACCATGAATTGAACACAGTTGGTGGAGGTATTTCGACATTAACAGGTAAGAAAAGCAGAAGGTGACTTCATTAAAGACGAGTCCTCGCTCATTGTTTTCTCTTGAAAGGTGAAAAAAGAAAAATTCGTATCATGTTGTTGGCAGGAGGCGATTTGATTGCTTCCTTTGGACATCCTGGTGTTTGGGCACCTGATGATGTAAGATGATCAGATATAGACAAGCGGAGTCAATGATGCCTAATCTATTGCTATAGCTACACCATATAGTGGGTCGCTATGGTAGCGTAATCATTGAGCGAACCGGAACAGATGTATATGGATTCTTATTATCGCACGATATTCTATATCAGCACAGAGTAAGCTTGTATCTAAGGAAAATTGTGTCTATACAGCCTAATTAATCATGATGACTAATAGATGAATGTAACAGTCATTAAGCAGTTGATCCACAATGATATTAGCTCAACGAAAATAAGGTAAAAAAAAAGTGTAAAGAAGGATGGAAGACTTGTTTCTTTTTTTTTTTTCCTAAGAATCCTCTTCAAAAAAAATTAGGTTATTTGTCAAGCGAGGCATGTCTATCAAATACCTGTTACCAAATCCAGTCATTGACTATATACATGCTCATGGTTTATATTTGCCTGCACAATAAGTGACAACGAAGCATGTATACCAAAGTAGTATTGTAACACTATTGTTTTACTCATATCGTCCTTGTTATTACTATTACTATTACTATTACTATTATTCTAGAAAAGAAACTAAAGTTTTATCATGTATAAAGATCACACAGACCCTATTGTTACACGTGACTCAGTCGCGACTTACCATTTTTTTTTAATTGCTTAATTCTCTAAACCCTAACTCATTTTTCTCGCTGTTTTTCTTCAATTTTATTCTCTTGGGTATGATTGAAGTGAAAGAGATATTTCGCCTCATAGGTTTCGTTTTGGTCTTTATCTTCCCGCTCGCCGTGATCTATCTGACGGGAGAGCACAAGAAAGAACCTTTGCTAGATGATGAGGAATACGAAAAAAGAAAGCTGTTGCAAAAGCAGCAAGTTCAACAAAAACAACAACAACAACTCCCAGAGACTACTAAGAAGAACAAAAAGAAGAACAAAAAGAAACAACAAGCAAAGATGACTGCTGTAGAAGAAGTTCAGGAGCAGCAGAAGCAGGACCAACCTCCCAAGAAGCAAAAAAAGAAGCAGGACCAAGCAAAAAGCAAAACTGCTGTAGTCCCACAAGAAACCAATTCAATTTCAAGTAACATTCCTGTAGAACCAGAAGAGAAAGTGAAGGAAATTGACGAACATATGGATCCCACTGTCAATTATGCCCGTGTTATGCGTATTCGCCCTGAAGAAGAAGAAGACGATTGGGAAGCTGTGCCTTACGAAGAAGGTTGGAGTCAAGTAAAAGGTAAGCAGCTCTTGTTTGCTCTTATAGGATCAAGAAGGCTCATCTTGTTGATTCGTTTTATTGTAAAGGTCGTCGACAGAACAACAGTAGTAGCTCTAAATCTTCACCATACGATTACGTCGATAACAATGCTGAAGCAGTAGAAACAACCGGACGCTACATCCCTGGTCTAGACAAAAAGCAACGCGAGAACATGGCTCGTAACGCAAAGAAGAAGCAACAAAAGGCTGTTGCCGATGCTTTACAGGCAGAAAGACTCCGCAAGCATCAAAAAGAGCTAGAGAAAGCTAAGATCGAAGAATTCTATTCAAAGGGCAAAGGCAAAAACACACAGTGGGGCAAGAATGGTCAACGCTCCTCTTCAAAAGTACCTAATTCATATGCTACATTTAACGAGTTTGGCCAACTGATTTGGGAATGATCGTCGTTTGATAAGATAATTTATAAAAAAAACAAACATTATTGAATAAACCTGTTACCAAAAAAGAAAAAGTAAGAGATCAATTTATTATTTAAAGTATCTAATTAACGTAGAAAGGATGAGAGAAGAAGTGACAGTTTTCGTCATGTTGAGTGGAGGCAGACAACTTGTAGTAGAAGGCAGTGTTATCAGCCTTGGCAGATTGAGGCACAGTATCCTTGAGGTTGAAAAGATTGTCAATAGATTCGTCACCACTCCAAGATTCTTTGACAAAAGTGGCTTCACGGCTTTCGAGATCAATCTTGTAAAGTTCCAACTTGTTCAAAGCATTAGTGTGGGCAGCAGAGTCACGCTTGATTTGTACAGTGAAAGCTTCGTCAGCATTAACTTCAGCACCGAGAGCAGGAGCTTCCAATTCAACACCAAAACAACCACGATCAATATCTTCGCTTAAACCTTCGTATTCAGCTTCTTCGACAGCGTTGGAGTGAGAAGATGACTTGACCTTGAAGACCTTGGACATCAAGGTACAATCGGGACCAGCAGCATTGGTAACCCAAACACTTTATAAAAGTAGTTAGTATCATTTCATATATGGTAAAAACATATTTTGGTTTTTAATTACCGGAATTCAAATTGGCCAGGGAATTTAGCAGCCTTGAGCTTGCTCAAGTTGACACTAGGAAAAAGAAAAAGTTTAGGTACAAGATAAAAGAAAAAGAGAAGATGATGGCCTGTCAATGAATGGCAAGTAAGAGGTAGGTTGATGCCCTTATGGTTTGTGCAACAAAGAGCAAATATATGTAGTTCTCTTCTTACTCAGATGGCTCTATTTGATTCTTCTGCTGTATGTATGTGCATGTGTTTTGTACTTACGTCAAAGAAGCCTTCTTGTTTAACTTGTATTTACCAGTCCAGACAGTACTGAGGTAAGTGGCTTTGCCTTTGTTGTTGATCGAATAAGCCTATAGTGTACCAAAAAAAAATAAACATAAAAAAGTTAGCTTAGTAATTTAACCATGGTTTAAAAGAAGGAAACTTACATCGACACCAGTAATGGTCTTTGCTTGGTTGTTGGGGCTTCTGTCTAAAACAAAGAAATGAATTTCAGTAAAATCGTGCTTTTGAATTCAACAATATGATTTGGAGCGATTATTTACTGACTGTGAGCTTGATGCTCTTAGGGTTAGTGAAAGTCTCAGCCTTCTTAGGTCCAGGTACGGAAAGGCCTAAAGATGAAAACAAGAAAGAATAAGTATTTTCTCTTTTCTTCGATAGAGACAAAGGTCATACCACCACAGAACTTCTTTTGGGCAGCAGCAATTTCATCTTCAAGACTGCCGGCGCTGACAAGAGAAAGAGCCATCAAGGCACTGAAACCGGCAAGGATTACGGAAAACTTCATATTTAAATGTGTATAAAGAAGGGAATGAGAGAGTAAAAAAAAAAAGAAGAAGAAGAGGAGAAAGAAAAGAAAAGTAGAAAAACAAGAACGAGAAAGAAGAGTTGAAAAAAAAAGCAGTTAAATCTACAAGACTTCATGTATCACACAACTAATTTAAATTGAAGTTTTCTATTTTTATCAAAAAAAAAAAAGAAGCGTGTACACTATTTCTGGAAATAGCATTGAAAGTCACCTTTTGAGATATAGCATAAGGCGCCCAGGCCGTTCGTCTATACTAACATCAATCATGTTCTTGATTTCCTTTAGACAAATTGTAAGTTCTCGGTTGTTATCAATTCGTCTTTTTGCCCTTTCTTCTTTAAATTCCTGATTTTTTTTTTTTACTTCAAACAGTTGGACACATTGGCCTATCTAAACAATCGAAATCTGACAGGCACTTAATACTCGTTTAAACTCGCTTGACTTACAGTCTTATTGTTTGAACAAAGAAAAGAGACATGAAAGTAAGAGGTGAGATAGAGTCAAATACTCCTGTTTACAGAAAGACTTCAAGTTCATATAAATGACTTATTCGAAAAGCTTACAGCTCTCTATACCAAGCAATATAAGTTGAGCTCGCTCACAAGCGTAAAATATTTATGTGAAAAAGAACTTATAAAGTCAAGATAGCATCGGTTTTTTCTATATCAAGAAAGTTCAAATAGATGGCGAGTCAGAGAAGACAAGTGCGATAAAAAACAAAGCGATTTTTCTTGAAGTATTAAAACGACGACTAGACAACAAAACAAAGTTTTGGCATGCCAAGACTTGTCCTTTGTTTTTCTCAAAATAGATCAAATCGATTGTTCAACAAACATGAATGATACTTTCAAGCCATTTAGCAGGGCTATTACTCAAGATTTGGAGCATAAAAAAGAAAAGAATTAGATTGAAGCATTGATTGAAAGCATTTTGGTGCAAATAGTTGTAGGTATTACTTTGTGTCTTTTTTCAATTAAGCAGTCAGTTAATTCGATAGCAGGATATATGCTACACTCTCTTTCCAAAATGATAGTCAAAACATTGTTGTAAATCTCTCAGTCAAAGGAGCGAATGAGAATGTTCTGTTGAGTGAACACTTTTCATTTATTTGTAATAGCTTGATAGTGCGAATGTTATCACTGCATCATAACTTGTACAAAACAATGTGTGAACGTTTAGCGTTTATTATATGAGCAAAAAGAATTTACTATGTTATGCCATGGTTAAATTGTGTTTGGTGTCAACTACTAATCACAAACTCTGATTTATCAATGCAGTACCTTTCATCTATTGATAGGAATTTGACTCAGAAACTATCACTAGTAATAGACATTACATCCTTTTTACATTCGATAGATAGTAACTATTGGAATAATTCAATTTCCTATCGGGTAGTGGGGGGCAGGAGCGTAAGAACCTCTTACTCTCCCGTATACATGTAATATCTAACACTCATTGCTGATTTCTTCATTTCTCTATATATTTCATTTTCTCTCATTCTGTTTCTCTTTTGTGCATGTCATCCTATTGTTTGATACAAGTAATTTTGCTCAAAAGCCATCTCACTTAGTCATACAGCTTACTGTTATTTTTGAACTAGTCTTTTCTAGTATCCTGACAGATTTGTTTTTTTTGTTTGACATTTCAATCACTTCCGAGTAAAGTGTACCTTAAGAATTATGATGTTTTGGGTCATTTATTTCAACCTAGGTTATAGGTTATTGTCTTGCAACAACGACTTGCTTATCCGAAGAGAGATCATCTTTTCTACATCTACAGAATCAAAGATAATATCTTCCATGTCACAACAAAGAAGAAGGAAACTGCTGAATGACAGTTGAGATAGTGAGTTGAAACACTCTGTTGATTTTGGCATCTTCTAACCTCTCAATCGCCAATTCATAAAATAAACAAAACTTGTTGCTAGATAACTTACATTTTTCTTGTAGTTATAAAACTCTTTACTGGATTTATTCAAGATACTGCATGCTTCTATTTTTCGGGATATTAGGATCAAGTCGATCCTACTTTCAAAAGAAGAATACAGCAATCAGCTGCTATTTATTTCTAAGAAATTGACTAGCTTACCCTTTGTGTATGAATCTGGTTTAGTACTAATTGTTTTTTCTCATCCAATGATTATTTTGTAATCTATCTGATATCAAAAGTTGATTCAATAGTACTTTTCAAGCTACATCATGTTTTTTTTTCGTATAATACATTTCGTATTAGCTTGTAGTATAAGACGTAGTATACGAAAAGGAAAAGAAAAGTACATAGAAACCTATGGACTTTCATCCTTATTCTACAGTTGAGAACTTTCGCAAGACACAAACAAAAAAGCAAGAGACGTTTCTATATTTAGACAGGCACAAAGTGCTTTGTTTATAGAAATGTTTCACAGAAAACAAATAAAATGATCCATTTCATTGTTGCAGATTTCCTATGTTAATTGTCTAAATTTGTTTTTGGTTTGTTATTGGGTATATGGGGTCCAAAGGTCAAAATGTTCAGTCTTTTTTTTTTTTCTTTAATCTGCTCTCGTGGCCCAATTAATTGGGTCAAACTTCGATATCTATGGAGAGAAATTTAAATCTATCAACTTTCATCCTTAAAAGAGAATTACCGTTAGATGAAAGGCCTCTAATTCGAGTGGGTATTACAGATTGGAGTTTTAGCAAGCCCTCATTGACTTATTGTACAACCATTGCAAAGGGAGACACATTAGAATGTCGAGCAATTGGAAAAGGCTAGAATCCAGAAGAATAAACACAATATGTCAAACCTATGCTCGCATGCGATGGGTGAATGATATGAAACTTTCTTTATGTTTTCAAATACATAAACTGTATGTATGATCTGTCAGATGGAACGGTTAGATGATAAAGACAGTTTGAATATTCTCATAGCAAAAACTACAAATAAAAGTTTGTCTTTCTGTGAAGAGATGAGAATAAAAGAAAATTATTTTGGAAGGATGCATTAACTGTGTCTTTGAAACTTTTGCGTGCCTTGACTCACATCTGTCTTATTTAGGCAAACTGTAGATAAAACTTATTTTTATACTCATACAACAATTCAAAGGAGTGTATTCTATGCTGAAGCAGAATATATGGATAGACAACAGCTACGACACTACAGTAGGGTTGATATGTTTTGTCAGCACCACGACAAACAACACCAGCCTGAAAATGATGAGCTGTTTGCCTTGTCTTTGCTGCAAAAATGATACCTGTAAGAATATTTTGATTCATATAAAGGCGAGTAAAAACCCTACAAGATCTAAGGGCAGGTTACTTTAGAATGTTAGGAAATGAAGGCTTGTATTTGTTTTAAATAAAGTTTTATTGTTGGGGCTGGATGCTTGTCAAACGTTGAAAGCAACCTATCGGCTGCATCGAATCTGCATGAAATTCCTATGCTTCAAAGAGAGGAAGATTCTCGAAAGCCTAAAAGAGAACAAACAAGCAAGTTTAGTCTAAAGAGCTTCATTACTTGGCCTGAGAACCCGAATGAAGAACTGGAGCTTGCAATACTTGTGGGCAGTGAAGTATACTTTTATTGTTTATAGAAAAAAAGTTTCCTTGAATCAAGTGATCCTTTCTCTACAATTTGCTTTTACTTTTTTGTGTTCAAAACGATGCCAAAAGTTTTCATCATTCGGTGTAATTTGGTTCAAAGTATAAATGAATCGAGGTATTACTTGAAAAGAAGATGGAGATAATAGTGGCAGCTTCAAATTGTACTAGTCTAGCTTGACTGTTAATCATTGAGTGCTCTCAAGTCCAGTCATCCTTCCTCTTTGGTTGAGAATTGATACTTAAACTGTCACGCATTTTTTGGGATCATCTTCAAATGATCAGGTGCTCCATATCCGTCAAGTTACAAGCTTTCAGGCACTCTACAAAAGCATCGTATTGTTTTGGTTGATCGTTTCATCAGGTAAAAATGAAAAAGTTTCTAAACCATCCATAACCCTCTATTTTTAGCCAGTTCAGCGACACCTTTTACAGTATTCAGGCTTGATTGATATTTGACAATGCGGTTGAATATCTTTTCGGATCAGAATATAGAGTATTGGCATATGTCTGTTGTAGGATCCTTCCAATATTTTTAAACAAAAAAGCATAAAAGTAACTGACGGATGGCATGATATTTATTTTCTTTGTTTGGAAAACGCATGTATGTTTGTCTACACAATAAGAAGAGAAATGAAGCCTTTTAATCCAAACAAGTAGAAAATACAGTACTGGGATCTCTTCTAGCTTAATTCGGATAAACACACTAACCTTGAGTAGTATAACGCACGGCTACACTACAAGTACTAACATTAAACGTGTGACTTGTACACAATAAAAAAAAATTAGATGCTTGACAATTTCGAAGTAAACAAAACTGGTTGTACAGCAAGGCACTTTGCTCCTTAAAAGCATTTTGAGGCTCAACTAAACTTCATAGTTCTAGAAAAAAAGATAACTCTATTTTTTATTTCTTTGTCTTCTTTCTATCTTCATTATAATATTACTGCTAGCATTCATTTAAAAGATAAAATCACTCATGAACCAACCATACTCACCACAGTCAACTGAAGAGATCCTGTATCATCATCTAAACTTTTCAGAAGAACAGGAATTTGAACAAATTTATGATGACTTTTATGACATTCAAAAAGTAGCGCTATACAACAGTGTATACCCTTACAGCGACATCAGTCAACAGCAGCAGCAGCAATTTCTAACAGCCATATGGGACAATACGTTTTTGCGTCTTGACGACGGATACAACGATAAAGCTGGCAAAGTAACAATTGAATTAAACAATTTCTCAGACTTGCAGATAGCATTAAGAAATATGGAAGAACTCGATCCTCAGATGATCAATCCTGTCCTAAAGAAGCGTTCAAACCAACAAAGATCAGACTGCTGGTCAACAACCGAAGAAGATTTAATCAATATCTCTAGCTCAAGCTTTCAAGTACCACAGTCTATTCGTCTTGATATTGAAAGCTCTCAAATGATGGACACTCTTATGGCGAGAGCAGCGGAGCATTGGTGTTGCATCGGTTTTAAGGTAGCACCTATTAGTGTGGAACTAGTAAAAAATTGGAGGAAAGCACCACAGGCTATCGTTTATTGTATCGCTTCAATCACACTTGTTACTTTTATGGATTACCAAGTGGAAACCAACAATCTTTATTCCAAACAAGCAGCGATTGCATTTTATGAACAAGCGAGAAGCAACATGGATGATGTCATGGTTGATGATATGCAGCCATTAGTAGTCCAATCGTATTTCTGTCTAAGCTATACATCAAACCTTCTAAGACTTTATGAACAGCAACGAACATGGGGTGGACTTGCATCCATTTCGCTTCAGCATCTAACTATGTCAGCTCAAACTGAAAACATATCCCAACTCAATCTCACCAATCCTGTAGTGACAAATGAAATAAATGCGGCTACTCTCGGATGCTGGCTTCGATGGTACTACATAGATGCTTGGCTGTGTCTTACACTAAACCGAGAATGTTTAATTCCAGATACTGTGCCCTGGTTAGACATGAAGCAAGTAGAAAGTATATCACTTCAAAGGTCCACTGCTGATCAGCAACAACTTTACAGCTTTGCCAATCTCACTTTTTATATGCGAAAATACATACGTGCATTACATTCTGGAGAAATGTTTGATACATCTCAATCTAAGGCTCCTTCCGCGAGGTATTACGAGATAACGCAAGAGTTAACTGGTTGGTATAACAAGCTAAAAAGATATAATACTATTGGTGAGTTACATCTACATCTGTGCTATAATTCCATGCGTCTCGTTGTGCTCTATCAGTTTTTACATCAACAATTTTCTCCACCCAAGGATATTCTAATCGATTGTCTTCAAGTAAACCTCGAATTGCTTCAGGCACTTCAGCATCTCAAAAGCTTAGGTTGTGATCAAAGCACCTATCATCATATGTTCTTTGCCATTCATAATACTGCTAAGCGAGCGTATCAGTACGATGTAGCTCCATTTAAGTATTATGCTAAAGAACAACTCAAGATCAACTTGATGTTGTTGAAAAGCACACAAGCATATGTGCATGATGTCTTCAAAATGAAGATTTATGCACAAAAAATACAAGATCAACTTAAATCAATGAAAATTTTCGTAGACCCTCCTAATTATTCACGAGGAAATACAACTGTTTTCAGACAAAGCCAGTCGCACTCAAATAACGTCTCGAAGCCCTTCAAAAGACCGATACCAGCACCATCTTCATTCCCGCCTCTTTTGGGAGACTTGACTCAATATAAGGATAAAGTTAACAATAGTTCACCGCAAATCATTGTCTTCAAGCAACAACCGATCAAACAAACCCCGACAAAAAGAAGAAAATAACTTTAAGAAGAAAACACTATTTGATTTTGTGGAACAAGAATTGTATGAATTCTTCTTCTTTCAGATAAAAAGCTCGCTATCACTGGAATGTTTGGCACTAAAATAGCCTTTATAGCTATAAGAGATTAAGGAGATATCCTATTGTGTATTAAGATACCTTTGATGTTTTTTATTGCCATGAGCAAAGGAATGAACTATATTTTTTTTTTACTATTATAAAAGAGGAAATGAACGGATATGTATAACAATGGGACATATGCATGTATTTACACGCTAAAGGTGAAAAAGCTATTTACACAAAGAATGAATGAATGGGATTTAAGGAGTGAATGTGAATGATTGAAATAATATGATTTGTTTACACAATGCATCGTAAGGTAACCTTTTCTAGCCTATTCCATTTGGCTTGCATAATCTGGTTCAAATCTTGCTCGCTATTCAACACAACAGCAGAGGCATTTACCTCGTTTGGCTTATCAGAAGACATACTGCTCCAACTACTGCTATTGTCATTATACACCAGTTTCATTTCTTTTTCAAACAATAGGTTTCCCATCGTTGTGTCGGAAAATTTCTGTTGAATTCGGACTCGAAGATCATTTAGAGTGATGGTTCGAGACACTTGGATTACAACAATGTTGTCTGCGTTGTAGATCACTTTGAATTTGATTGTAGTTTTTAATGAGCTTGAATTGAACTCAGCTGTATTTGTGCTGAGATGACTAGATGCAATGCTATTGACAGGTGACTGAAGATCGTTCTGTACAACAGGTGTCAGTGGATGTACAGGCAACGGCTCTAGATGATGATTTTGACTCTTTGTGATGATACATAAACTAGACTTGCTTTTCTTGAGCTCTGTGGCTTTTGTTGAACGATGTGCATTAGATGAAACAGCTTTCGTAGAGGCATCATGTGGCGTAGGGGTTGAGAGAGAAGGTCGAGGAGATGCGGCAGCATGATAGTTGCGGTTCCAAGATGGCATAATTTTGTTTGCAGCCTGACTGCATAATGAAGAAAGATGTGTGGCTGTAGCATGAGTGGGTACTGATTTAGCCAAGAAGGACGTACAACGAAGTCTCTTCCATCTGGAACTATTGGCATCCGACTGATGTTGTAAGCATGATGTTGTTTCGGCTGAGGAATAAGATGATGATGAGGAAGCAGAAGACGATGAGAAAGAAGGGCTAGGAAATGGTATGGATGTTGTAGGAGATGGTGGTGCACATGTTAGTCTTTCGCTGCCAAAATGTTGGTTTTTGTGAAATTTGCCCAACTTCTTTTCATAAATCACCAAATCTGATTTATGTATACCAAAAAATTCAAAAATGACAAAAGATTCCATCAATATAGAGTGTTGCTTCTGAAGTAGACAAGAAAGAAAATGGTTGAGCTCATCTACACGCTGAGCCAAAAGTTGCTTAGTGACAGGCAATAGATTGATACGGCTCTTGATTTTGGGTGGCAAAGGTGATTTTGCACGCCCCTTACTCATGTCGTATAGTTTCTGCGAGAGCTGAATAAAGTCGTCATATCTTCTACCCACCAGATATGCTTTAACTTGCTTTTCAGGTTGAATTCGAATTGTGTACCATATCTTTTGATCCTGGCGCTTCTCGAATGAAACAATTTGGGCAGATTCAATGCGAGATTTTGTTTTGATTTCATGCTTTGAAGAAGTTGTTAATACAGCTGTGCTGAAAGATGACTTCAATGAGATTTGAGGCCCGACTGCTGTTGGCATTTTGGAGTGCTTATTTATGAATATAAAATAGAAAAAAAAAAAAGCAAAGCAGAAAGATATAAGTGAGAAATAAAGGATAAGAGCAAGTAAAAAAAAAAGAAAAAGAAAAGAAAGAAGGGGACAAAAAGATGTATAATTAAGTTACTATATATGCCAAAACCATATTTAAGGAGCTTCATGCTAAGAAAGTAAAGATCTATGGTACCTGTTACCAACATTTAGCTTGCTTTTCCCCTGCAAGAATGAACTACACAGACACAATAAATGTAGCATTTGGCTTGTCATATTTTTTTAAGGAGGTTGATATCTGAATTTGATCAAGTATGTATTTTTTTTTTGTAAGAATGGCGTGTGTTGATCTCAATTCTGTAAGTGGTCCAGACCCTTTTTATCTAAGCTTTCGAGCCATATCAAAACTTTATGTTGATGGCACAAATCAAACTTCAAAAGTTTTTTCTTATATAAATACCAAAATAACTTGTGTAAGAGATCTCTTGCAATACAATGGACTGATTCATACACACTGAATTGTTTCAAAGGCCTCAAAATCGATTTAATAATATTCGATTGAGTATCGAGCTTGTCCTCAAATTAATATTAAGAAATGTTACATAATAGTAAAAAACCATTTAATTTTGACTATTGTTTCATGATACAAATACAAGTAAAGGTGTTGATATTAAAAAAAAGAAAGCCCTTGAGGATGATCAAGGTTGATACATTAAAGTCATTGCCAATCCTTATTGTACGATTGTTACTCCTTTAACAATTCTTTGTCTCTATTTTTTTTTTAAGTCTAGCTTTTGACAACAAGGCAAAGATGCACAGTCGGCTTTAATGTGGTAAAATTCAAGGGAAGGCATTTGGATCTTTATTATTAAGATACAAAGTAATGTATTGGAACCCATTACATCATGTAAACTAAACTCAATGTTGACCTGATGGAACAGTTTAAGTTTTATTGCATTTAAGCAATATCAATGAGCTTGAGCTAACACTTCATTGTTGCCTTTAGTTCTCCTGTATACTTTCTTGGAATTCTCTTTTTAGGGTACTTTGAAAATGTTTAGCGAACAGAATCAAATGTTAAAAAATTCACTAAAGCTATGTAATTCGATTTAGTGACTGAGCTTTAATGCAAACTTGATAAAAACAAATGGCTTGGCTATGATCTTTGCTTTTCTAGCAATCTGGATAAAGTGGTGCTGTACCGATTTAGTGAGGATTGGGACATGTCTTTTCAAAGATAAGATGTAACTATTGATCTGAAAGTTTATGCATTTATTTTCTGCTAACCTCCTATCGGATTAAAACAGCATTACTAGCGTGCCTATTTTTTCTCTCTCTCACTCTATTTGAGGAATTGCCACAGTAATTTGATTGGAGCAATTGTACATCTTGATTTAACTCCTTTTTTCTTTTATCACTGCTTTTGAAATTTACATTGGCGATGCTTTGGTTTTGCTGAACCCATTCTATCTATTCATCAGAGTTATAAAGACTTCTTTGGGCATAAACATATGCTGTTCTTGATATGTGTTTGCTAGTAAACATGTGGGCCACCTTATTGCGTAAAAGTCAAAATATTAGAAAGTTAAGGTCATGATTTAAGCTACAGATATTATAAGAGGCTCCTTTCCTCCCTTATTTGAGCTAAATCGATACTTGATTTGACTGAGAATCTGTGCTCTTAAGAGCGTTGACGACAAAATAAGAATTTGGCTTACCTAGACTTGATTTTTTATGCATTTAAGGATTTTCTGTAATCATGCAACTTTTTTTTTCTGGAAACTATTTGACTATGGCTGGTTAAAAGGTAAATCAAATACTAAGAATTAGGCACTAGACTTGGTGGAATTATTTAGAGAAATAGAATTGTTCATTGGAATGCCACAGTATATAGATGCCAGAAAACAACTAACGCGACGAGATAACGAATTGCGTTGTAAATCGAATTGGGTTCAGAAAGAATTTGCTTACTGCATTGAGTACAATACTCCGTTCTTGTTGATTGCATCCTACTTGTATCAACACAAGATAAATATTAGCTTCTCTTTAGTTCATTAGTGGTACTTCTATGTTTCGAGAAATTAAGGAGGTGTTTTTCTTGAACGAGTTCAAACTAAATCATGCATGATTTTTAAAGTGGTACATATCGGCAGTCTTGCCTGTCCAAATAAGTTTGATATGGTAAGCACACCATGATTCGAGAGTAGTAAATGCAAATACAGGCACCAAGTCTAAAACCGGCTTGCCTCTTGTTGGTTTGCAATAAAAAAAAAGTCCCCCATTCTTGTGCGAGTTTGATTATTACTAGCATCCGACCGAAAGGTACAGAGACATTTCGTCGTATGCGGTCGCTTACCAGCTAGGTGAATTTTAGAGAATGAACAAAAAAGAGATTATGAATTCTCTTCCAAAGAAGTTATAGATGCATTCAAAAGATATTTGCTGGTCTTTGTATTCTTCTCTATTAAACTGTTGACTGCTGCTTCTATTGATGCTTTTGAGAGCAACATATTTTGAAGCTTAAATGTCAGCATTTTTTTTTCTTCCAGACAAAAACTATGGTTTATAGCCTGACTCTAGACATTGTAGAAGTAACAAAGTTATATTTTCTTTATTTTGCCATCTAAAAATCACTATTTTTTTTATAAAAAGAAAAAGGTTCATTTCCTTTAGAGTTAAACAGTTGTCATTACAATTATTTTTTGAGCTACGTTGCCAAATTACAATCTATATATCGAATGTAATAGTTATTGTATGACCAGAATGTATCTGTATCTTAGCTTAACAAGAGAAGTGAAGGGTAGATCAACAGAAAGAAGAAAAAGTACAATCAAAAGGTCAATTAAATCAAGAAAAAAGCAATCTTACTGTCAAACGACAAGATTAGAAAGTGTTTATCTGAAAAGATCTTGAGGTCTCCTAGAGATACATAGACTTCAAACTACAACATACGTTTTTGCTTATCCTCTGTTGATCGCTCAATCATTACTTCAAAGAGATTATTCTGTAAATTAAAATAACAGCTTTTTTTTTTGTGCAACAGTGGACTCAAACTAACTTTCAGCTATATGACTTTCTGTTGTGTTCCTGACCATCTACTCTTGCTAAACACTTTGCTCCAACCTTTTGCGTCTTATGCATACAAGTAGTTTTTCTTTCTCTCTTTAGGCATGTATTAGTAATTCTTCAGTTCAGGCTAACTGCAAGGAGAAGATTAGAGTTGGCTTTTTCGGGCACACAAATCAGTTTGAATGGCAAGTCTCGATACATCACAAAGCAAAGAAAAACGATTTACTGCCTCCTCAGAATTTAAAAAGAGGATTTTTGTTTCTGTGTATATTTTTTTTTCTCTGCATGTTAGGCGATAAAGACCCCATTCCTTTTGTAGACTATTATTGTCCCTGTTCTTTTGAAAAAGAAAAGGAAGAACCCCTTCAAAACACAAACGCTGTGTCAACAACTGAAAGTGCTGCATCAGTTGCTGGCCGTCACCTATTGTCAAATCAAGCAACCAACTATTTATACCCACTTTCACGCCTTTATTTCTGTGAAGACTGTCATCAGATCAGATGTCCTTCTTGTGTCCAAGACGAGATCGTTTCTTATTACTGCCCAAACTGCTTGTTCGAGGTTAGCAGCAATCGAAACAGTGAGGAGAATACGATGTTCAAACAGTTTATTTGATAGGTACCAACTGCCAGTGTAAAAAGCGAAAAAAATAGGTAAAGAGGGACCTTTTTTCCGAGTAAGAAGAGGGATGGTTTTGTTGACTTTATATCAGATGTGCAAGAAATTGCTTTCAATGTCCTATCTGTCAAAATACTTTATCAGTAGTGGCAGCTCAGGAACCAACACAGATGTCTGCCACAGGACCAGCACCTGGGCCTTATTTTTTGGCATGCAATGTATGTCGTTGGAACTCCAAGGAGATTGGCATGACATTTGAGAAGCCTACAAGCTTAGCCTGCAAGTATATTCATATGTCAATACAAACTTTTTCTTTTTGCTTACTTTTTTTTTATTATAGTACAATTGCAAAAGAACGAGGAAGCTTTGCCTGAAGCTAAAGAATTTGATCAACTAAAAGAGCATTTTGAGAAACACTTGAGAGTGAATTCGCCACCCTCTCTACCAACTAGTTTTCTATCATTCTCTAGCTCTGCTGCTTTCAGTAAATATATTGGCAACCAATTCCATCATGATTCGCAGATGCAACAAGGCAAAGTCGATGACATTTATGAATACGAGCCAAGCGCAAAGATAGCTGATGAGGATGTCAAGCTTTTAGAGACCTTGACTACTCTTCGGAATGTAGACGGAAGTCAGTTAGTTTGTATAAAGGGCAGGCATCGGTTCATTGTTCTTACTTAAATGTTTTTCGTATAGTTGCTACTCTACCTCAACGGTTTACTCAGTTGCATGATCAACCTTATGAATTATCGTAAGTCTGTTTTCCGTTTTTTTTTTGTTTGTACTCTCTGGCTACTTCAGATCCGAGTTTCTCTAATACATACAGCATTATCTAGAAAGATCCACCCTCAGCGAATTCATTTATCTATTAAACGATCTAAGCGTTGTCGTAACTGCCGCCACATTCTGATCAAACCAGAGCAAAAAGCACAGGCTACCCGATTTAAGATTAAATTAGTTTCAATGTAAGTTGCTTTGCTTCATCATCACAGTAACCGGGTCATTCATTGTATTTCTCCCTTTACAGGAATTACATACCAACCATTACTCTTTCACAGTTACCTCGAAAGAGCTTCCCTCTTCAAGTTGGTGTGCCTGCTCAGTTTGTTCTCAAATTCACTAATCCTCTTTATGAAGAAATGAGCATCACTTTGGCCACACCTCAAATCAAGAAAAAGAAGACAGGGCAACAAGAGATTGAAGAAGAAGAAAATGAAATCAAGGGAAAAGTTACCATTTTATCACCTCACTTTATTGTAGGAGCTTTCCATGAAACAATCGAGTATGATGATGATCCGTATTCTATTGGTGGTGGTAGTCGAAGAAATAATACAGTTACGACCGGAATAGCCTCTGCTGATGGTGTCTATGAGAAACGCAATAATTATACAAGTGTTTTGGTCGAAGTAGTGCCTGAACAAAAGGGTGAATTTAAGGTAAGTTTGTTGAAACCTACTCAATCACAATAGATGATTTATGTGCTCTCCTTAGTTCCCTCTGCTTGTAACTTATAATTACAAATCAGGCGAAGATAGAATGGATGTTTCTTCAGGCGATATTGACGCTGACGATATTGATGACATTGAAGCAGACGAAAACTCAGACAAAAAGTCTTCTCATCGCTTTGATGATGACAAGATCAAGAGTTATTCATTTTGGTGTTTAGTTGGCCTCGGATCAACAATTTAGTACTTGGCCGCAATAAACACAATATATTGATAGAGACGTTTGTGTGTGTGTGTGTGTGTGTGTGTGTGTGCTTGCGTACAATATTCTTTTCCTCTCTCTTTATTTAACTATCCAAGTAAAAGCTCATAAATTATCACTAGTATATTTATGCCGATTAAAGGGACTATACCATAGTTAATATCTGCTGAAGCGCGTATTGTCAATGTGCATTACTTACTTCGCATTAAAGTTCTTACTGCAGATATTAAGTTGATCATCTTGTACTTAATAGATTGTCCCTGTTCATTGCCAAAACCTGCATCTGGCTGAACTGTCCAGCCAACTGAAGGAAGAAGAGAGGGCTAAGTAATTACTTCTTGACCAATAAAACTGCACACTTACTTCTTGCTAAAAACCTATCTTCACTAAGGACTGCGATGGCATTGATGAAGCAGAGCATCACGTAGAACAATTGACCGAGTCCAAGCGTCAACATCTTTAAGAAAACAAAACAAAGGGTAAATTTTGTACGTGTCCTTTCCTGTTCTCCAAACATGAATAATTTGATTTATAGTCCGCTATTCATTTTTTTCT
This sequence comes from Blakeslea trispora, assembly GCA_025331445.1. NCBI lineage: Eukaryota > Fungi > Mucoromycota > Mucoromycetes > Mucorales > Choanephoraceae > Blakeslea > Blakeslea trispora. The sequence continues at coordinate 22,392 of JAIWNE010000108.1, read as the reverse complement.
TTGGGATGGCTTTTTCCAGGAAGCTTTCTTTTCTTCTTCCTTCTTTTTTTTTTCTATACATACATATCTCTATGACAAGTGTAAGCCAACTTGGTCTGGATACTGTTGTGAATCAACAGGCATTCGAAGAGTCGGTAGTTATTGAAGAATGTCCGGTAGTAGGCCGTTCTCTAGTAGCCAAAAAGCCACTTGTTCCTGGCGATATTGTCCTTGTTGAAACTCCCTTGATCCAGTACGATCTCGAACCCACTTGCCGATCAAACAAGTCTCCTTATTACTCAAAGAAACTTTGGAAGTTGCTGGTTAATATGGTGTATACCGAAGAAGGCTTAGATATGCAAAAGCTAGACGTATCCTCTAGTTATGACAGCAGTAACAACCATGATGATGACGATTATGACGATGATGATAGATATAGTGAGGATGATAGCGAGGACGAAGAACACAAAGAAACAGACAACATCCAATCCGAGTTTTATCCCGGAGTACCTGCGGCCATTGTGGCCTATCTGCAGCTTCACCCTCCACCCAGCTTTAACAATGTACGCAAGCGCAAGCAGTACAATCAAAACGATTTCGATTTCTTTTATTTCCCAAACACAGACATTGAGCCAGCTTGGCTTGACCACAAGACTATCAAGCTGATTCATACAGTCACTCAAAAAGTAGTTGATACTGTGCCACTGTATGCACATGTTGATCCATTTGACCTGCGCAGCTTTGTACTCAAGATCTATTCTAATGCACACACTGTTTCTTTACCTCGCATAAGAACAGCTCCTACACACAGCTCGAAACGATCTCGAAGAGAACATTACAAGTCCAAATTTGGTGACACTACTTTTTGGGGCGAAGATGCTGTTGAAGCACCCAATACACCTACCATTGCCTTGCTGCGTTGGGGCTCAAAATTTGCACACTCTTGCTCACCCAACATGTTTCTCCGATTTGAGCCTAGTCGTAATGCTATGGTGTTTACTATTACTAAGCCTTTGGCAAAGGGAGATGTACTCTCTTTTTCATATTTACCTGAGGATGATTCAATAGTTGGTGGGCTCGTCTATGGTACCACTTTAGATCGTCAGATTAAGCTCGAGAAGTTTAAATTCTTCAAGTGTGCATGCGAACGTTGTCTCGATTGGGATTGGGCAAGAGGTATGCTTTGCAAAGAGTGCCAGGAACCTACCAGTTACCGTAACACGGAAGATGAATGGACCTGTTTTGCTTGTGGATCAAAGACGCAAGATGAGAATATGAGTTTTGTGGGCGAATCTGAGAAACATGTTGAGGTTACCGTCATGAATCTGTTCTCCCGTGTCTTTGGCAGTCGCCGTTTGACACAAAACACGATTCAAATGTTGGAGCCTCAACTTACTGATCTGTTGGCGGAGTATAAAGTGTCAAAGACACATTGGACGTTTGCTGTCATCCAATCCATTCTGGCCACTTATCACCTCACGCTTTTTCCTCAATCATATGGTAAGGGTCTTGCCTCTCAAATGGGCATGACCTTACAAGGGCTTGAAGAAGCATTGGCCTATTTGGAGTTTCTCAACGACGCTATTCATACACCTAAACTACCACAAGCTAGATCCAAAGGTAACCCAATGGCAGTCTTTTTTGCTGGTTGGCGTATTCTCTCTATAGTGATTGATATGGTGATGGATAGTACTGAAAACAAGTATGCAAATGCAGTCTTTGAACAGGAGTCAGATTCCGATGAAGAAGATAGCCAACCATTACCCACACCAAAACCTATCCTCAATAATGCACCTGTGTTGATTCCATTAGATCAAAGCTGGGTTGCTCCTGTCAGCAAGATGTCTTTTATTGCTAACAATCAATGGATACCCTTAGTCGAACAAATCTTTAAATCTCAGGAAGCTATTGTAGTACAAGACATGATTAGACAAATCAAAGGATTAGATCAGCGACTCAACGAGTTGACAAAATTATAATTAGAATGGTCCAAAAGAGAAAAAAAAAAATAAAACTTAATGCCTAGATATAAAGATATGCGACCTCATTTATAGAAAATATGATATATGACAGCAATCTTTTTTTTTTTATTGATTGGATCTTCTTTTCCCCTCTTCGAAATATTACACTGAGATCTCGATAGACTCTAATGCGCATTTACAACCACAACCAGTCATACAGTAAACTTGTCGGTTGGTAACAAACCAATCCTTCATATGATGGCTATGTCCACCATGGCCGCAATGAATACAAAAGTTGACTAGGCCTTTGACCAAAATATGACAAAAACTACACCGGATCAACTTGCGCAACTTATGGCACTGAAAGCAATATTTATCATTAGCTGAAAGCTCAGAGCCACAAGCATAGCAAGCGACTTGAATATGTGATGAAGTGATTTCCCTTTCTAGAGGAAAAGGCTGGTGGTCAAGAAACCGAAGTATTTCCGCACGTTGATCCAAAAGATTCCAACGATAAAGCATATCTGCGTAACAGATGCGTAGAATATTACGTTGAGCCGTTCCTTTGACATCCATCAGTGGTATATGATTGTTTTCATAGAAACGCTCATGGTCAAACTGTTCCATATTATAGAGCTCGATCTTCATTTCCGAGGTATCATGTAACACTTTACCTTCTCTATTAATCAATGGCGTAGTGGGTGTCATGATGAGAGGTGAGGATAATGCTGGAGAATGGGATCCTAAGCTACCAACAGCATGATGACGAATGCCAGGTGCTGTATTGCTGGGTATCTTGAGCTTAGGGTGATTGGCTGTCCAAGAACGGTTGAGACGAGAGTTGCGTTTAAGAAAACTGGGAGACTCAGTATCTGTCATAATTAGGCGCTGCTCTGTAGGCGATAGCCGTTTATGATCGTTATTCTCTGAGAGATAGGAAAGCATCCTGTTGCTTGATTTTGCTCCATAAGAGTGACTAATAGGTGTAATGTGAATCTTTTCTGACGTATCTGTATTTGGTCCAGAATTGGCTCGATATAGAGTGTGAGAGTGGCTACGTTGATTAACTTTCTTTAAAGAAAAATAATCAAGCTCAAGTGTATCATATGCATTGTCTGCAAAGAGAGGCTATAAGGAGAAATATATGTATACATATGAGCAAAATGCATCAACATAGATAGATCACTTGTATCTTACTTTTTGTCCAAACAAGGCAGAGGGTATCTTACTTGCTCTAACTTGAAAAGTACATGAGAGCATGGCTGCTGTTTGGACATCACCTATATTTATAAAGTGCTGAAGACTATTATCATACGAGTTAGAAAGAAAACATATAAAGTGTTCATTTCATATTGAACTTACAGTTCGTTAATTAACTTTTGGCCTAAAGGATGCATGCCCCATTTGACACGCTCAAAAGCTGTTGGTAGCTTTCGTTCATTAGCTTTTCTTTGTCCATTTGCTGTGGTTCCATAATTGTACAGTATAGACTTGAGTTCGGCAAGTTTTTGGTCTCGCTGCCAGGTTTCGTCCATTAGAACTTTATCAGTATCCAGACTTTCGATTAATATATGATGGCCGTCAGTGACCATTTGATCAGATTCTGGTTGCTTTGCAGGAACACAGTCTCGAAGGATTTCAACAGCAAGGCACCATACTTTATATAGATCAAGCCTACCATGTCTTTGACACACCTTTGCATTGTGTATACAGGCAGATACAGGATCCTTTGAAGATAAGCTAGAAAAAAAATGTTACAATGATTTGACAGGGTAAGTGAAGAAGAAGAAAAGAAGCTTACATGTATTCCTTTGCTAGCCATGGACTGTAAGGCATCTTGTCTGAAAAATCAACAATTACCACATTATGAGAAACACGGTCTGCTTTGGCACCATGATACAACAAGTTGTCTCCACTTCCAATTGTATTGTTTAAAGCCATAGCCTATCATGAAATAAGATGCTGTTAAAGATGTCCGCCTAGATTATTTCAAATAGTAAGAATAACAATGCGTCTTCAACAACTTACATCCGACTTGTAATAAATACCACCCATTGTACCAACAGAGCTCAAGCCATCATCAATATCGTCTTGTTCGTCATCGTAAGCATATTCTCCAAATGCTCCACCAGTTCTGCCTACTAACACTGTAGCATTTCTACCTTGCCGAGACATGGCTGCAATCTCTTTGTACTCTTCGAATTGCTCATAAGTCTTTGGATGACGATAGAAATCGCTGTAAGTGTTTTCAAAATACTCGCCATTGCTATGATCTCCTTGAGTTGGTTGACTTTTTTGCTCTTGTTTTTGGGGTGTGTTCTTGTTAGCGTCAGAGTTCTTTCGACTGTTATCTCGAACGCGCAAAGTAGAAAAGAAGCAAACGAGCTGACCGTTACCGGAAAAGACAGCACTACACAGTCGAGGAAAGGGCACTTTGGCATCTGTACTTTGTTTGACAGACATGTCCACCATTATGCCTCGTTCACTTGTCATACTCTCACGTTTACTGAAACGATATCCTTCGCCCATATATCCCCAAGCTTGACCCAGTTCATCATCCGAATCGCCTGTATCAATAGCATTTGAGCTTCTCCAATGATGTCCTGGACTACCGTTAGATCCCTGACCATGAAAGGCACCTGTTGATGAATCGACAGAGGACGAGGCATGCTGGTTATCTAACGCATATTCAGACTCCTCATGCATATTTTCACCTAAAAGATAGCGAATACAGGCTTCTAAGCACCATTTCTTATGCGAAGTGTAACTCAAAGCTAATGTATTTAAATCTTGCGTCATATGTGCACGATGATAAATAGATATCATACTGTTCTTTTGGATATCGAATTCAGGAGGGCTATTATCAGGGTATTGAGGGCTAAATCGTATAGTGATTCTTAAGAGGGCGTTGCCGGCATCGGACCAAGGACCGTGCAGAGAGATGGTACAGGTGCGAGAGGCAGCATTTATCTTTTCTGTCTTGACACCTACTGACAAGTACTTGCTTAATACAGTTGACATTTCATCAGCTACTGATTGATAGCTGTTTTCTGATTTTGAAGCATCCCTTCGAATCTCACTTCCAGTAGGTCCTACTGTCTTTACATTCTGCATCCATAAAAGAGGATTGATAGCAGAATACTTTTGCTCTCGGTAGGCATTGTTTTGATCATAACCGGTACTGATGTTGTTGATTGTGCTTGATCTGTAAGGCAACAGACCAGTTGAGTTGCTACTATTAGGTGTTAAGCGGACAGTTGGTGTCGCTGGAGTAGATGTAAGAGAAGACCGAATATCAGTGACAGACTTTTCAAGCGGCTCTTGTTGAAATGAAAGTGTGCAGCCAGTCTTGTTTCGCTCTAGTGCAATAGAAGGCACTGATAGTTTTGTCTTGACCTTACTAGGCTCAAAACCAACAGCCCTCATTGTATCCTCTGACACTGGCCACAACCTTAAATTTTGATCCTTCGACCAAGTAACTAATTGAAACTCTCGATCATCTATTTATAAAAAGGGGGGAGAGAAGAGAGAGAAAGGGATGTGAGGACAATGCTCATCCTTAGTGCTTATATAATAAGTACCTCCATTGGCTCCATTCATATCACCTTTCCAGCGCCAAACAAACTCTTTGACAGTATCTTGATGGCCATCAAATGCATGTACTGGAGTATCTGCGCAGGCTCTACTATAAAGCGCTAATTTGGAATCAGTTCTTTGAGGCATAATCAGCACACCGTCACCGAAAGGAGTGTTTCTAGCACGCCAGATGGGTGTATCTGTGACTATGACTTCTTCCTCTTCATCAGGTGTATTGATGTTCCAAAACTACATATAAAAGTAAGTTTCACAAGAAAAAGAAAAGAAAGGGGTTAGTTTACCTTTACAAGCTTGTCTAAACTACAAGTGACAATATCATGATCATTTTGTCGACTCCAGTCAATCCCATAAATCTTTTTTGAATGGGCAGCAATACTAGTGACTGGAACAGCACCTTTCTATGAATCAGATGAATCAGATGTCAAAACAATAAACAAGAAAAGAGAGAAGCTTACTCTAATATCCCATATCTTGACATCTTTGTCATGAGCAGAAGCAACCAAGTATTCATTTTTTCGGTTAAATTTGACCTGTGTTGCGGCAGCTATGAAGAGAAACAAGATAGAGCTTGTTTAGACCATTGTTTAGAGCAAGTGTCAACCTTTACCATTCCAAGGTGTAAATGAAGAACTTGGTCTCATTTTGCGATCATCTTCTTGGTTTCTTGCTCGTACTTGAGGCTCTCTCAAATCCCATAGATGAACATATGTATCAATGGAACAAGTAGCCAAGATGTCTGGTTGATGCGGAGACCAATTGATATCCGAAATAGCTCTTGCATGTGCATGAAATACGTGCTCAATAGCCCTTGATCCAGTATAGTTCAAGTTCCACACAAGCAGTTTTTGATTCGACTTTTTAATTTGGTTTGCTTGTTAATGATTTCTTTTTATATGGTTTGTCGTTACTTACTGTAGAAGCCACCCATGATTCTCTAGCCATGTGTGGACTCCATTGAACATCAGCTACTTCCCATTTAGACATGTGAGGTAGAATTCTCGGGATCAACCAAGGATCCTCAAGGTCAATCACCACAAGTCCTTGCCGCCTAAACTCGTATTTTTGATTTATTTGTTTATTATTAATGTCAAAGCAATCTTCCATTGGGCTATTATTGAGTATGGCTTGAATTTATCTTACCCTGCTAATACAACATCTCGGCTTGCAGGACTAATACTCATACTACCAACAGAGTGATGAAACTTAATCTCAAGTGCCCGGTAAAAAGTGTCTTCCTGAGGATTGTCATCTCTGCGTATACGCGTCAGTTGTCTCTCAGCCATGGCAATAGATAGTGATCGATTGAACTGTTGGCCGATCTGCAACATTTTGTTTTTACGAACATTAGCCTCATGATTTCTATGATTGATAAGCAAGTTTGAGTCAGACTTTCGGCGCTTTACGACAGCAGGTATATCGTCTTGGTGTAGATCTAAGGCTGCCTCCTCAAGATCATCTGACATGCTTAAGTATAAGCTATTTTTCTTTGTAGAGAGAGAGACACTTTTTCTTTAAAAGAAATAAAGAGAAATCAAAAAGGCACTGCACTGGGTTTCAATTTAAGAAATGTCTCTCTGAAGCATTATGCTTTTTACTTTTAATCTGCTTTCATTCTATCAACAGATATACATAGCATAAAGATTATAATGGCTTTAGAAATGTATTATAGAAAGGGATTGAGGGAATAAGAATGTCAGCCAGACACCAGTTATCATGTTTATGCAATTTTTCTTTATTTTTATGAGGCATGAATGTTCTTTTTAGGCCTGATGATCGTTGTTGTTTTTTTTTTATAAAACTTCATTCATTCTGTTTGAACTGACATATGCTCATAAACATTTCAAGCAACTTGAGAATTCCTTTTTTTTATCGAAATCAACAAGAAAAAATAGGCAAATCTATACTTTTTTTACCTTAAAATTTGTGAAATATGAAAGATGAAATTAACAATAATAGCGATAGGAATGATCATAAAGAGCACTATGAGGTTGGATAAAACCAGATTGGGTTATTACTCGGTAGAGCCTGTATATCTAAGACAAACCAATAAGACCTCCTTTTCGTTATCTTTTTGTACTAACCACTTGCCTTGATGTGCATGATTGGAGGATCCAAATAGAACATCTTCCATGTTGAATGTAAGCATGCTATCAGACGAATCTAGAGGCGAGTAAGAAACAGCAGAGGAAGCACCAGTCATGTTAGATGACATTGAATTGGTAGAATTGGAAGGCTGGACTACCACTGGAAATCCAATGCTACTTGCCAATGAAGAGGAGCGAGTAGAGGATGGAGTTGAGATGATTGGATTCATGACCATTGATGTAATATCTTTAGAGGAGTCCATAAAAGACAGAGGGCTATGACCATATAAATCAGATGATATGGAATGCATGTTGCTATTCGTGACAATTGCAGTATGTGGAGGAGTGTTAACAAGAGCGATGCTCTCATGATGGCCGCTTGATTTGCTTTCATCTTGGCCAAGCACTGACCAATTTATGTTTTGGTCTGAAGGAGCTATGTCATAAGGCCTGAGAAATTCAGCACTGCTGCCAAGCATCATTCCTTGAAAATAAAGAGAAGATTGTGTCTGCAAATCCTTGGTTTCGGTACCGTTTGTTTGAACATAAGACACCTGAAAAGGCTTAGACTCGTTGTAGCTTATGTTGCAACTGAATTTCGTATTGGACTGTTGTCTCCTATTACTATGGTTATCACTAATAGCTTTATTTTCATTCTCTCCTTCTATGCTTTGACTGGAAGGCGTTTTGTTGGTATGAATAGCATTTGTCACTGTAGTACTAGTGATGGCAGCAGCAGCAGCAGCAGCATCACGTCTGCTTTTAGAAATTCTTTGCTCACCTTTTAGACGCATTTGTGCCAATATAGATCTTGAATCTTGTACTTCTGTCCCGGTCTTTAACAGGTTTAATTTGGCTTCATTTGCTGTTACCAAAACAGATTCTTGATCATTGGAAAGCCTTGAAGAAGTAAGGATGGAGTCAATGATTATTTGCTGATTCTCTAAATCTATTTCGATCTGACGGATTCGAGCTTCAAGCTGAGATAGATTGTCAATGAATGGATCGATATTGGCGGGTTGAGTGGTTCGAGATCTTCTTGAGCTAGGATAAGCACAAAGAACGCCAGTAGTTAGGCATCTTGTACAGTTAGGATGTACTCCATCACAGCGAACCTAAGTTTGTTTGATTAAGCAAGTTTGACTGTTTAGTTTGTTCGTTTAGACCTTTTTTCTAATAAGAAAACTAAATATACTTTTTTGTGATGACATCGGAAACAGGCAATGGGTGCTCGAGGACGTTTTGTGGAGGATCTTACTCGAGTTTCGCCATTGCCAGCTTCAGCACCTCGCTGTTTATGATGATTATTGTTTTCTAGGATTGTGTTTGTTTTCTTCATAGAAATTTGGTAAACGAAAGTAAGTTATGGAAGTTGAGAGAACTGAAACGAATGTAAAGTATAGCTAAAGGAAAGTAGAGAAGAGAAGAACAAAAAGCTTTATTGATTGTATGTTGCAAGTTTAAGCAAGCTTCTTAATATATAGACTTTTTTTTTGGAAAAAAAAAGGGTCCCATGCTTCTTTGCATATATGGTGTTATTTTCACTGCCTGCATCTATCTATTGTTCAACTCTGTGCTAGAGTCTCAGGTCAATTCTGCCTGGTTAGGATAAAGCATACAAAACAAGATCCTATTTTAACCCATCAAATACTTGGCCTAGAAAGAAGACATATAAAACTAGTTATGAAAAAGAGAGATAACGCACTGGTCTTTGTTTTCATATGCACTTTCAATTAAAAAGCAACTCAAACTATACAGTATTATGCGCATACTTTCTTTTCTCTTTTCAGAATAATACAATACTTATTTCCTAAGTATAACAAAGTTTTTTTTCTCGGTTGCATGAATCTGGTCTATAAATGTAATTCAGGGCACAATGGATGAAATGATAATTCCATCTTTTTTTTTAAGTCTCTTTTTTTGACTCACTCTTCACATATCTGCTGATACTCTAAAAAAAAAAAAAAAAAAAGGCTTGAAACCCTGTAAAGTGATACAACCATATACAATTGCTTATGATTCAAATGTTCCAAGTTCAAATACATAGAGTAGAGGCTACTTTGTCATTTATTGAATCAGACCTGTCAAACTATCTTGACCCAAACACTTTGCCTAGACCACTCGTAAAGGCCTTTCCTACTAAGCCAGTTGCACCACTGCCCAAGGATCCCAAAGCAGAGCGTGTAGCCATACCAGTGGCCCATCTCTTCTTAGCATCCTTGTCACATTGAGTATATCCATACACGTTAGCCATGTTTAAAACTAGGGCAACTCCGACAATAATCAACCAAGAGAACTTTAACGTAATGATGCAAGAGAAAGCAAACAAGCCCCAAAGGGCAGGTGTGCCATAAAGTGTCCACCAAAATAAACGAGTGTCTGCTGGATTGTTGATTCGACTTGGCTTTATATAAAAGAAATTAAGGGGGAGAAGACATCTCCCAGTTAGTCAAAGCTAAAAGAGATCAAGAAATAGGAGTAAGCTTACACTGGCACTTTCGAAAACCCATTTGTTAGAGCCATCAGGTTGAATTTCATTCCACCAGCGAAGACCTACTAAAAGACGACCCGAAATGTTCTTGACAGTCCAGAAATCGAATGCCAAAAGGAGAATAGTGATCACAAAGACCAGTGTAAAGTTATCAGTGAAAATAGAGCCTAAAAGATACATAAATAATGCGCCTAATCTAAATGCCAAGAAGAAGAATGCTGCCACAGGATGGCTAATACATAAAAATAAAAAAAGATCCAAAAATCAATGGTTTTGAATAGCTTCGAGACTGATTTCTGCTTTACCTGGATTGTTCAAAATAATCTCTAATCATTCCAGGGCTATTGTTTTGTTCTACAGTCAAGTTGGCTCTATTGTTGTTATTGCTTGGCTGAGATGTGAAACCTGATTCCAAATCTTGATCAGCAGAAATAGTAGCAGAGTGTTGCAATAGATTAAGCTGGTCTTCTTGCGGCTATTGCCATTTTGGTGTTAGCTTTTGCTTTCTTTAGGCGTTCAATAGTCAAGAGATGGCTTACCATGGTATAGAGTGTGTAAGATTAAGACAAGAAAAAGTTAATATGGCGTGTCAAGCGCACCAATAAAATTTTATATATTTATTTTGCGCTTTTCTTTTTGGTGCATGAGATTTTTCTGTAAGTAACCAGTATGGGCTTGGCTCAATATTAGCATCAACGCTTCTGTTAAAGTTTCGCTAGAGAAAGGTAGTATGAAGATGCCTAGATAAACTCATTACAAACAAGACATCCATAAAAAGGGGAGTAGGGGGAAAACCTTAAGGTGAAATTAGTCAAGTAACTTTGTTAACAGTATGGCGAATTATTATCAAGCTGTCATTCATGCTGATGAAAAAAAGAAAAAAGGGGAGGCTGTTCTTTCTCGTATTATCTCTCTAGCAGATACAAGCTGAAATATGAATTACTAGTACTTCTTTCAAACTCACGCCATTTATTTCTAAAATTTTCAGCGCAACCAGTCATGCAAAGACTGACGACAAGCTTTTAAGGTTTAGTCAACTTCAATTGTTCCTAAAATTGATTTAGGCGCATACTGAAAGATAACATTTGGCATATGTATTCTATTGAACTCTTTGGAGGCATCTTTTCCAGCATAAAAGAGAATTGACCTTTCGCCGCCTATAAGTTTTTTTTATTCAATATGCTAGAAAGAATAGTAAGACAAAACAATCTACCTGGATGATCAGACAGGAATTGTGTTGCGTCAATTACTTTATTGTTAATAATTATCCAGCAATCATTCGGTGTGTTGTGTTTAGAAACTTCTGCTGTAGTGTAGCGAGGTTTAGGATTTATCAGATGTTGATTTATTCTATCTAAACGCTGACATGCTTGCTTGTACATGTTGAGAAAGTAAAACTCAAAGAAAGAGTAACTTAAAAAAAACAAAAAATTGGGCCATTTTATTTCGATTTAGCTCTAATTGTTGATTGGTCAAAGAAGAAAACGTGAGTGATATGTAATGACAACTGCTTTCCTACGTTGTCTTTAGGGTCATTGACTATCAAGCAACGATTCCTCGATAGTGTGTAGCTTTCTTGTTTGGCAGAACTAAACTAAGCGATATCTCAATTTCTAGTGTCGATTCAATTCGATATCATATAAGAGTAAGGTTGCAATAATCGCTAGAATAATTACTGCCAAAAAAGGCTTTTTTCTTTCTGTCTAACACACTCTTATGTATAATAGCAAAAGAAACGTTGTGCTTTTCACCATGTTCTTTCAATGCTTTATGTATAGCCAAAGGTAGCCTCCAACATAGAGTTCTTCATAGAGACTTTCTCAGCAAAGCTTCTTGTTGATTGACTCTCAGATGATGAGCTAAGGCTCTCATTCTAAAGATTATTCATGTCTTGATCAATTTCGTGGTGCTACAAATGTGTCAAGACTAATATAAAACTCAATTTAGGCGCTATTTCTTCTAGCTCTAAAGCACGGCATTCGTTATCCAAATCACTTGAGATGTCAATAATTTTGTTCAGTTACTACAAATAGAATCAAATTCAGAATACTAGAGGTATTTTCTGCTTAAATCGAGATAGCCTGTTTGACTTGTGACGAACTACAGCAAATATCAATTAACAGGCTATATAATTGGTAATTATACAAACCACATATTCCTTCTCTTCCAATTCTTTTGCTTCTTCTTTTTTTTTAAAAAATTTGCAATATACAGAGTGTTTGAGACACGATATAAGCAAATAAAGAAAAACAGAGTTGACAGGCTATAACAAGTGCGCAGGTAATATAGACATCAAACATGTGATAATCAATCTGACAATGATTACACTAGTATAAGCGATAATACATTACACGGCCTAATCTAGAACATTAAAGGGTAAAAGCAGCAGTAAAACAAAAGCAAGAAGAGGTGCTAGTACCGTATCCACACAATACTTTGCCAGTACGCTGTCTATTTGATAGATCTTTGTCAATGTCCTGCCGCAACATTGCAAATATACTTGATAAGCAACTATTCTCCAAGACTCACAGTTGTGCAATTAATTTCCTGATAACATAAAACATCTTTTTTTTTTCAGTGCGTATTGTGTCTCATGAAATGTCATTAAATTATTGCTAGTTGACAAATATGTGGTGTAACTCTTCAAGTCCGCCAAATTGGTTTATGAGCACTTTATTCGAAATAAACAGATACATCTTTGGATATACATATAGATATAATACAAGAGAGAGATTAAAGAAAAAGAAAGAAATTATGAGTGTTAGCACCCTTTTGTGAAAAGAATTAAAAAGACGGACTGGGATCTAAACACGAGTCCATCCACCACCATAGGGATGACGTTCTCTCCAGCCAACATAGGTGGCTGAGTCTCGTCTGATACAACACCATTGAATCAAACAACCAACAATAGCAAGACCTAAACAACCACCCAACATGCCACGCAATTCACTCGAAGCGGTAGTGACAAGATCAAGTGATTTAGCGTGCAACAGATTGTTGACCATCTCTAAAAATCCTGATTTGACATAGACATCAACACCACAAAAGATAGCAAATGAACCAATGAAGGCACTAGCAATCACAAACATGGTGCGTTCCAAGAAGGCAATCAAGAGAACACCGACAATAACAAAACAGATAATCAAGATGGCACGACCCCAATTAGATTGGATTAAGCCATTAGTGCTCCAAGAAAGCAACCAAAGGGCAACCAAGTAACCGAGCAGGGCCCCCAAAAGATATACAGCCAAGAAGAAACAACAGCATAGTAGCCCACCCACCAGTATACCAGCCACAATACTCACAACAAGTAGAATAGTATCATTGTTGCTTCCATAGTCAGATTTAGCATTGGTCAAGACAATATAAGCAATGTTTCCACCAATATAAAAGCCGACGATAAACATAGTAAAACTTTGGAACACACCTATAAAACGAAGATTAGTATGGACAAACAGATCGCCATAAATTGATCTTACCTCCAAGGAAACATAGATAGGCACCTGTGAGAAACAAGACAATACTGAAGACGATACCATGCACAGTAACTGTATGTCCTGCGACTAAATAAATAAGGTAAATAAGTAACTTGATTTATTTTAATTTATTTGCCTGAAACCTTACAAGTCACTGTAGCTGAATTACTGTCTACACTTGTCACAGGAGCTGCCATAACAAAGTCGCCCATAAAGGTAACTAGCAGTGAAATCAATGTGAACAAAAATGTGGTCGTATTCTTCTTGCTATTGAGTATCATTGTAAAGTATAAAATATTTAAGAAAAAAAAACAGCAAGAATGAAAGAGAAAAAAGGCAAAAAAGAAATTGAAGGAACCAACTTTTTCTTTTATAGCTTCAATCTATTTTTAAAAACTTACTTTCTTGGCGTTACACTAATCGCTCGCACTACAAGAATTAGCCACATCATAACTCCTTTGTGTGACAAATATTGACCTAACAGAGAGAGATGCTATTGTGGTTCTGCTGCCAATTTACCGGATCATTTACTTTTCCGAATATGTGTTTTATACGCACAAATAGGTCAGATCAGAATTAATCTACCATCTGAGCCTAACTTTGCTCAGCATGTTTATTGTCAAATTTTTTGTTGTCACCTAAGCTCAAAGGAATTGGTCTCTACAGAAATGAGCTTGTTGAGTTGCAACTTGAGTTGATGATCAGATTCATAGTCAAAAAAAAAAGAGAATTGTCTTGAGCAATTCAAAGCAAACCATCCATTCCTGCTTTTTCTTGTACATCATTGCAGCAAGAATAATACATCAAGCACATTGAGATTCGCTGGCTGTAAAGAAAATGTGTTTTTTTTGTGGGTACAAAGATGGCAAATATAAGCTACAATATCAATTGCTTTAAAAACATGATAAATCGACAACTTTTTCGCTGGGAACAAAAAAAAAGGGGGCTCTTTTTTATCAAAGCTGTTATAGCAACTTCTTTTTCTATTCTTTTTCTTTTTTTAGGATGACAAAGAAAGCCTTTGTACCTTGTATTATAATACTATGTAATCCTAAAAAAAAACTACTTCCGTACACCTGCCAATTGCTATCAATTCTGTTCAATGAAACAGGCAATCAGTAGATAAGGCTGTCATATCTCAGGTTTATGGCTTATATATGTCTCATATTATCTCACAAGTATCACCCTTCCCCCCCCCCTTTTTTTTTCTGCCATTACGAGAGCAAACTAGACTTTTTTTTTTTTTTTTGCAAGCTTAAATTGATTTATCAGAACTTTGCTATCTCTAGCCATTTAATATAAAGTCTTGACCATGAACTCTCTAACGCCTCTTTCTTCACTTGGATGTTATATACTATTTATTGTAAAAGGGATAACATGGTAAAGGATGCAATTGATCTGACTCATGACACACACACACACAAAAAAAGTGCTACTATGCTCAAATGTCATACATAGCTATTATTCCTCATTTTTCTGCACTTGAATTTGTAACCACATTTTTCATACAATTATGTCTCAGCCATAGTGAACACAAAGTGGCGTCAATCATTTATCATTGGCAATAGACTGATAAAGAAATCAAAGAAAACAAAAGCCCTTTTTTTATATATTTGATCAATTATCCACGCTCAGGATCTTTCATCTTATGTACAGTCACGTAAGGCCCTGGCTCCATATTGCTTGCATCTATAGTTAAAAGATAATCAGTCTACACAATAGACACTCCAATCAACTAAGCCCATACCTTGAGGAGTGATCAGAATGTATTGAGAAGAATTATCACAAGCAGTATTCATGATCATACTCATTGTTTGTTTTCTATTTACGGCATCCATAAAGACATCAAATTCATCAAGACTTTAAGGGGCCAATTAGCTGTCAAGGCCAACATATAAAAACATATAAAAAACTTACCAGATGATAGGGGATGAAATACTTTGCCATAAAGAGAGTAACAAACTAATTTGAGAAAATGATTTTTCACCACCAGATAAGGATCTGGAATCCTTCTGACGAGAACCTTTGCTGTACTGATCACCAGTGGACACTCGAAGCTCAAGACATTTTGTTTGGTGGTTGAATCGGAGGGTACCTTCGTCGCCACGCATATGCAGATAGTAACTAAAATAATGCTTGGCAGATAAAGCGATATAGTTTCTAAACATTTCCCATTTGTTCATTCTTTCGGCAAGCATCTTACTCAGTGAGCGAGACAGCTTTTCCATTCCTTTGACAACTTCCTTCACTTCATGCCACTGACCGACAATCTCGTCTGTCTCACGTCGAAGTTGTTCAGTAGAGATACCACGTTGGTCTTCAAGGTTTTTAGCTATGCCTTCCAGATGCTTAATGTCCTTTTCGATTTCGTGGGATGAGCGGTCTGTGCTGACACGATCAGGATATTCCTCTTGAGCCTGTTGGATCCAATCGTTGACTAGTTTCTCGCATTCGGCATACGAGGATCTTTTAGAATCATATCGTGTGCGCATGCTCTGAAGTTGCAAATGCAAGCGTTCCAAATCATTCTCCAATTGCGTCTTTATTTCGTTCAGCTTGCTGATTTTGGAGCGATACTCATTGGATTCATCCTCTCTTCTCATTTCATTTGTCTTGATTATCTGAAGTTGATGAACAATCTCTGGTAGTTCTTGCTGATTTGCAAGCTGTTGGCTCTTGATATTCTGAAATTGCTGGACTAAATTCTTGATTTTCTGTTCACAATTCTTGATATCTTCTTGGTATAAATTCAAATCAACAGGATCTTCTTCTTTCATAGCATCTTCCTTTTCGCTAATGATGCGCTCCAGATTCTTAATTTCACGATCCAAGCCATATTCTGATCGCTTGCATTCCTTGGCTCGCTTTTCCAAGTCCATCAGCTTGGTTTTGGCTTCCCGAGATTGAATTTCAGCTTGTTCGTATTCCTTTACTTTCTCGGCAACCTCTCTTCTAAGCTTGGTGATAATGTTGTCTAGATCGCTCTGCAGCCGAGGTGGACCACGGTATTTCTCTATCGCTTCGGTTCTCATACCAGCTCTACCACCCACTTTGTAACCACCACTTGTGAAGCAAAGATCAATGTTTCTTGGTTTGGCCAGCATGATATCATCTGCCTTCTTACGGTCTTCCATCAACAAGATCTTCTCAATCTTGTTTGAGTTAATCAGTTGGCGTTTCACCCATTCGTCTTCAAATTTTATTGCTCGAAGAACAGTCAGGTAGACAGGATCAGGCTCACCTTGTGAATAATCAAAAAGATCATAATCAGACACGATAATAGGAATATGCTTCATATCAAAGCGGCTAAAGATCCTGAACAACAAGTTTTTGTCAGCAAAAGATTCGACCACAAAGGCATTTAGGGACTTATTCAGTATAGTTTCAAGCACTTCAGAGAATTGTTGCTTTTCCACAGACAATTTTGAGCCAAGAGGGCCGATAGGTCGTCTCTTCTCCCAGCGAGTCTCATTTTGAATAGCTGCTATGACCTCAGGTATACGACTACCATATGCCTTGAGTTGATTACCACGCTGTTCTCCCAAAGTTCGTATTTGACCTTCAAGTCTATGCCTTTGACCTCTAATTTCAGCTAACCGATGATTGAGGTTTTCATATCCTTCTTTGACTAGCTTAATCTCGTCTTGAATTTCATTGAATTCTATTTTGAATTGTTTTTCTTTGCCTCTTTTGTGGTCAACTGTTTCTCTAAGCTTTTGAATTTCTTCTCCAATCTCACTACGCTTCAACTGACTACTTGCTGCAAGTTTCTCTGTTTCTGCTTGAATAAGACCTTGAAGTTCCGCCTTATTAGCCTTTATAGTCTTGATTGATGTGTTAATTTCAGTCAGATCAGCCTATAGAAAAGAGTGAGTCTGATGATGTCAACTACTGCGAGCCATCTTGTCTTTCTTTACCTTAAACTCTCTGTTCTTTAACTCAATGTCTGCTTTCTTAGCATTGAGTTCGTTTTTCTCTGCTTCATCAGGGTCAAGCTGATTTTTGAATGCATCCCATTCTTCTTGAACCTGAACAATCTCTTCCTGACATACGCTCACCTCTTTCTTCTTGACATCGTATGCTTCCTTGACTTGATTCAATGTATACTGAGCTTGATGAGTTTCACGCTTTAGTTTATCGGCCTCTTTCTCCTTTTGTATGATCTGTGACCAGACAAGTTCATTGTTCAACTTGTCAATGCTTTGTTCAATTTCTTGAGATTGTTCAATTTCCTTGTATCGTCTCTGAGCTTCTTGTGCTTTTAATTCGAGAGCAGGCAATGCTTGTTTCTTTCGATCCATCATGGCCTTTGCAACCTCAAGACTTTCACGGATGGTCTCAAAGTCATTTTTGAGACTGGTCAATTGGGTGCCATGCATGAATAGCTTATATTTGTCTTCGGGTGTACTGTCACTCAAGAACTTTCTAGCCATATCCTGTGTCAATACTGTCAAAGGATTGTTCACCAAAATGTTCATGTGATCGAGAATAGCAATGAGCTCCTCTTTCTTTGTAGAAACAATCCGATTGGATGAGTTTTTTATCTTGTAGGGTGACATGCCTTCTTTGTTGATTCTGCGCTCTACAACAATATGTTCAGGATAGATATCTGGTTTGTAGGCATTTTCACCACGATTGGTAAGGATAATAGTGATATTGGCAACACTATAACGAAAAAAAGAAACATATCTTCAGTACCGTATTGAATCATGCTGTTGTTTTCTGCCTTTACTCTTGACCTTCTTTGATAAACGAACTCAGGTTTTTACCACGGTTAGTTGAACTAGCATTTGCACCGAGAGCAAGAGTGATGGCTGTAAGAATGGCACTTTTACCACTACCATTATAACCAACAACGAAATTGATTTTAGGTCCAAAATCAATCTTGAGGTATTTGTGACACATAAAGTTGACAATTTCAACTCGAGCAATTGTACCAGCCTCGTTGACAGTCTACATCACATGAATAAGTTTCGTTTAAAGGAATATATCTAGTTAGTTGTTTACCATGCTATTGAAATCAATTCCATTCAAGTTGAGTGAACGTTTATTGGTGTTTCTAGGCATGGGTTCATCATTGTCGATGTTGCCATCGCTTTTTTCGCTGCCTTCATCGTCTTCCTCAAGCTCGCCACTCTGTTCTTTCCCGTTTTGATCCGGTCCATTGTTCGAGTCATCGAAGTTGTCATTGAAAGAAGTTGTTTTCTTGAGTTGTTTTTGATTCCTAATCGAAGAACCCTACCCGTAGTACAAATAATGACATTTTAGAGGGTTATTGTAAGAGAAGAAACTTTTACTTTACTTCCGAAAGTTCTTCAAGGTTCTGGCTGGCGCTATTCTTTCTTTTCAAAGGAGTCGGCATTGCTTTGAAGCAAGGATAGACATAAAGGTTTTTTTTTTCTTTGTTTTTATTTCCCTTTGTTTGTCGCGACAAGTTTATTTCAATTACCGCCGGTACGTCTTTTTTTTTCAAATACAGCCTTCTTTGACTGTTGCTCTAGAGTTTAAAGGAAAGTCAATCGACCTCCCACTACTATTTTTTTTCTCTGCCTAGAAAAACGTGTGGTTTTCTAGTGAGCAGGGCCAAGGAAAAAGAAAAAAAGGCAACAGTCTTGAGAAGTAACGTGAGGAACTACGCTCAAGTAGTAGGATTGTCAGCGAGACAGCCAATCTTAGTTGCCAACATTATATCACAATTGTCCGTGACTCGTTCGCAGCAAGTAGCAAAGCAATAGGGGAGCCTAAGAATCTTGAGCTTCCTCAGTCAAAAAGACCGAGCTGAAAAGTGTTGTGCTTTGGTTGTGACGTTGATTGGGCGGCAAGTATGCTTTTATTGGTGTCAAGTGCCTCCAAAGCGAGCACATCCTGCAAAAGTGCTACCAACACGTGTTCCCTTGTTAGTGGCAACATTCTTATTGTGATCAACAAGGAAGGAATGCTATCTTACTGGAGTCGAGCTTTCATCGTTTCTGTTCGGATTTTGATAGCACATCTCAGTTTTATAAAAAAAAGAAAAAAGACTTTTGATCGTAAGAACTCTCTTAAATTGCATCTACTGTTCAACGAAGAATACAGGCAGCATAAGTCATTAATTCATTGTATAATTTAGTTTAATTGATGCCTACTATGAAGGTGTCAGACATAGAGTTCAGGTCAAGAGACTTTGTTTCTGTCAACAATGTTGCTCAATTGTGGAAATAGCTTATCAACAACACCAATAGCCAATTAAATACACATAACAATCCATCCTTTTCTTTCTTTCTCTTTTGCATAAAAGCTGTTATTTTTATTCAGGAAAGATCAATGGTTTATGTCTGCTAACTCTGCCTATAACAGATTTAGCAAAGGTAATGTGAAATTTGGTTTTTCTTGTTTGACTCTACGTCTAACGGTTATAAAAGTCCAGCTCCTCAAGAAAACGATAAGCCTCATTGCATAATCCAAGACATACATCAAGAGCAATAAACGAAAGAAAATCATTCTTTATATATCAACTCTTTATGCTCATAGAGTAGCATTCTGTCCTTTCACTATGTATATTTGAATTAAAGAAGTTTGATTATCTCTGAATGACTTCTACACTATTTCCAAAAACAAAAATTAGACCTTTTTTATATTGGAGAGTTTCTTTTGTTTTTTGTTTTTTTTGCAGCGAGTTTAGCTGCAGTAACTTGATTTTCTCTTTTACACACGATAACCAAAAGTCAATAGAAGACAACAATTTTTTCATACAGCTAAAGCAAAAAAAAAAAAGAAGAAAGAAAGGGAAAACTGAGTTTTGATTGCAAGTACAATTGATCTGTGTGTGTAAACTAGCCTCATTTCTTTTTTAATGAATACCTCGGTGGTCTGGTTCTTTCTTGGAAATAAAATTCAGGGTCTTTGTAATAACGTTTGACACGAAATTCAGTTCACCTGTAAAATACCTTCTTCTTTTTTCCGCCTTTGTGACAATGAATATTACCTTGTACTCGTTTTCAACGCATGTGAACAAAACTACCCATGGAGCGACAAGAAAGAGGTCGGGAGCGTTGCTTACTAAGACCACACGATAGAAGGTGCTTTAGCATCCATAAACTGTCCTTTCCTTCTTCTTCTCTCTCAGGCATTCTTACGCTTAAAATCCCTCTTTTTTATCAGCTTACGCATTCTTTATTCGGAATACACTCACGATATACAAATCATGCATTTCTTGGAACCTTCCATTCAGATACCAATATAAGCATCCGCGGATTTAAAAGAGCGCTCGAACTCAAACCTGCTGTATTTGTCTCTTATAGCTTGCCCAAACTGTCTTAAGAAAAAAAGGACTAATATGTGTATGTCTTGTGTCCAGTTGATTAAATGGGTATAACTACTCGATAACGCACATGACACAATGCTGTTTCACATTGATCTTTTACATATGTATGTAAAACAACTTCTTTAGTCTTGTCGATATGACACTTTTTTGTATGTAGAAAAAGAAGGATGACATGAAGAGTACTCTACTTTTGATATATCAAGCGTTGTCTAACTGCGATTTTGTCTTTATGCTGTGTTTATCGTTAAAGTTTGAAGGCATATTTAAAAATGCATAACAAAAGACGGTATTGATGCAGGAAGCTTGAATTTGGTACGGAGATAAAAAAGAAAATTCAGCAACGCGTCATTTTTATGTAGGACGAAGCCCAGAACATGAAAAAAAAAGCTTATTTATTTGTAGACCATAGCTACCATTACTATGTCCTAAACGTAGCGAACGCAATATCAAGACAGCCAAAGTTTTTCTGCTATGTATCTATCTAGAGGCAGCATCAAAGGTACAAAGTAAAGGAATACTCTAAAACGCATATTCCTGCTTTTATTTTTATTTTTATCTAAATTACACAGTGTATGATTTTCCACAAATCTGCTCAACAATGTTTATCTGATTCATTTCAATCTCATTCAGTAAAAGAAAACAGCGATTTGGTATAAAACACCAATTGTTCTGAATTAATCAGTTTCTCATTATGACTAACGACGCATAGTATCTATTTTTATCGTATATATAGCCTCACATACTTATAAATTTCGTGCATGTTCAAACATTTATCAATATGCCAATATGCGCCTGTACTTTTTGTACGTTAAAGACCCTCTTTATTATATGACAACGTTCGGTTCGCAGTAGTACATCTCTTTCCATTGCTAACCCCTTTTTTTCGGTGCCTTATTTTAAAAGGCGAAATTTCTTGAGAAGAAAAAAAAAAGCTAAAGGAACAAAATAAAACATGCATTTTCTTATTTCCAAACGTGCTAAAGTTTACCAGAACCATTAGAGCGCACTGTGTAACAGCACCATAGCCCAGAGACATTCAGTTTCTCCAGTGTATTACTAGCCCAAGAAAGATTGTTTGTTTTTGCTCTAGACGAACAGACATGAAACACAATAAGTACTCTATTAAGATTGTCATTGAGTTTTATTAAAAACAGAGAAAGAAAACTGAAAAAGCAAGAAAGACAGAAATCCCTTTATCTTGATTTATGGTAATATTTTATCAGGCCATTTTGGCGCATAATGGTCTTATTTGGAATAATACACGGCTTTTCTTTTTCACTTGTCAAAACTCAATTTGCAGTAGGAAGCTCAAAAGGGATTGGTTGCTTGATGTGTCATTGAGGCGGAATTAAACTTCTTTAACACAGTCATTTGATTGATAATGTTTATCACATTTTTGAATAACCTGTTTGATCATGATCAAAGCAAGATGTACATTTAGCTTTGTCTACCAAATGACGACAGAGACAGAAAAAGAATAGCTCAAATCAACTCCCTTTTA